>PVIA01005288.1:54330-118551 GCA_004024845.1 Tonatia bakeri
TTTTTTTTTTTTTTTTTTTTTTTTTTTTTTTTTTTTTTTTTTTTTTTTTTTTTTTTTTTTTTTTTTTTTTTTTTTTTTTTTTTTTTTTTTTTTTTTTTTTTTTTTTTTTTTTTTTTTTTTTTTTTTTTTTTTTTTTTTTTTTTTTTTTTTTTTTTTTTTTTTTTTTTTTTTTTTTTTGCATGTAGCTGTCCAGATCTCCTAACACCATTTGTTGAAGAGGCTATTTTTATTCCATTTTATGCTTCTTCCTCCTTTGTTGAATATTAATTGACCATAGAGACATGAGTTTATTTCTGGGCTCTCTATTCTGTTTCATTTGTCTATGTGTCTTATTTTATGCCAGTACCAGGCTGTTATGATTACAGTGGCCTTGTAATACAGTTTGATATCAAGTATTGTGATCCCTCCTACTTTGTTCTTCTTTCTCAAAATTGCTGTGGCTACTCAGGGTCATTTATAGTTCCATATAAAATTTTGACATGTTTGTTCTATATTTGTCAAATATGCCACTGATACTTTAGAGATTGTGTTGAATCTATAAATTGCTTTGGGCAGTATGGACATTTTGATGATGTTAATTCTTTTAATGAATGAACACTGTAAATGGTTGCCTTTGTTTGTGTCTTCCTTAGTTTCTTTCTTCAGTGTTGTGTAGTTTTCTGAGTACAGGTCTTTTACCCCCATTGTAGGTTTATTCCTAGGTACTTTACTTTTTCTGTTGCTATAGCAAATGTTTTTTTCCTGATTTCTGTTTCTGATATTTTGTTGTTCATGTACAAAAATGCCTTTGATTTCTGAATATTTACTTTGTATCCTGCTGTTTTTCCAAATTCACTTATTAGGTCAAGTAAATTTTTGGTGGAGTCTATAGGATTTTCTAGGTATACTATCATGTCATCTGCAAACAATGACAATTTTCCTTCCTCCTTTCCAATTGCATGCCTTTTATTTCTTTTTCTTGTCTGATTGCTGTGGCTAGGACTTCTGATACTATGTTGAATAAAAATGGTGAAAGCAGACATCCTTGTGTTATTCCTAATCTTAGTGGGAAAGCTTTTTCTTTTTGTCCATTGAGTATGATGTTGTATGTAGGTCTCTTGCATATGGCCTTTATCTTGTTGAGGTATGGTCCCTCTACTTCAACTTTGCTGAGTGTTTTTATCATAAATGGGTGCTGTATATAAACAAGTGCTTTTTCCACATTTGTTGATATGATCATGTGATTTTTGTCTTTCCTTTTGTTTATGTGATGTATTACATTTATTGATTTGTGAATATTGTACCATCCTTGCATCCCTGGGATGAATCCCACTTGATCATAGTGTATGATCTTTTCAACATATTGCTGGATGTGTTTTTTTGTTGAGGAATTTAGCATATATGTTCATCAGCAATATTGGTCTGTAGTTTTCTTTCTGTGTTGTGTCTTTGCCTGATTTTGGAATTAGGATGATGCTGGCATCATAAAAAAACCTTGGGAGTCTTCCATCTTCTAGGATTTTTTGGAATAATCTGTGAAGGATAGGAGTTAGCTCTTCCTTAAATGTTTTGTAGAATTCTCTCATGAAACCACCTGTTCTAGGGGTTTTATGTGCCGGGAGTTTTTTTTTTTATTACTGCTTCTTTTTCATCAGATGTTATTGGTCTGTTCAGGCTTTCTGCTTCTTCTTCATTAAGTTTTGGAAGATTCTGTTTTTCTAGAAAATTGTTCACTTCACCTAGGTTTTCAAATTTCTTGGCATATAGTTCTTTGTAGTAATTTCTTACAATCATTTGTATTTCTTTGGTATGAGTTGTAATCTCTCCTCTTTCATTTCTGATTGTGTGTATTTGGGTTCTTTCTCTTTATATTCTTGATGAGTCTGCTTAAAGGTTTGTTGATTTTATCTTTTCAAAGAACCAGCTCCTGGATTCATTGATCCTTAGAATTGTTCTGTTTGTCTCCATGTCATTTGATTCTACTCTGATCTTGGTTATTTCCTTCCTTCTACTTTCTCTGGGCTGTCTTTGTTGTTGTTCCTCCAGTTCTAGCAGATGTGGGGTTAGGTTGTTTATTTGAAATGTTTCTATCTCTTTTAGATTGGCCTGTATCACTATGAACTTCCCTCTCAGGACTGCCTTCTCTGTGTCCCATAAGTTTTGGGCTGTTATGAATTCATTTTCATTTGTTTCCAGATACTTTTTGATTTCTTCCTTGATCTCATTCTTAACCCATTCATTGTTAATAGCATGCTATTCAGCCTCCCTGAATTTGAGTGTTTTGAGTTTTTTCCTTGAGATTGGTTTCTAGTTTTAGTCCGTTCTGGTAGGAGAAAATGCTTTGTATGATTTCAGTTTTCTTGAATTTGTTGAGGCTTATTTTGTGTCCTATCATGTGGTCTGTCTTTGAAAATGTTCTAGGTGCATTTGAAAAGAATATGCATTTTGCTTCTTTGGGATGAAAAGTTCTATATATGTCAGTTAAGTCCATTTTATCTAGGACATTGTTCAATGCTGCAATATCTTTGTTGATAATTTTTTGGAATAGCTGTCTATTTTTGACAGTGGGGTGTTAAAATCTTTTACTTTATGACCAGAGGAGAGAGAAGAGGGAATTTCAGGGGAAAAGGGGAAGGGTTTACAGGAACAAAGTTAAAAGACACATGGATAAAAACTAGGGGGAGGTTGGTAATGGGAGGGAAGTTGGGAGGGGGGTGGGTGGGCTTGATTGGGAGTAAAGGGGAGAAAACTGTACTTGAACAATCATTAAAAAAAATCTTCTACTTTAATTGTGTTGCTTTCTATATCTTTCTTGAAGTCTTTTAAGATTTTCTTTATGTATTCGGGTGCTGCTATGATAGGTGCATATGTATTTACAGTGTTTATGTCTTCTTGATGGATTCTTCCCTTGAGTATTATGAAGTGTCCTTCTGGGTCTGTTTTTATGCCCCTTGTTTTGAAGTCTATTTTGTCTGGTATGAGTATAGCTTCCCTGGCATTTTTTTTCTTGTTCATTTGCTTGGAATATTCTTTTCCAGTTCTTCACTTTCAGTCTGCATAGGTCATTTTTTTGAGGTGGGTCTCTTGTAGGCAGTATATGAGTCGTCCTGACTTCTTATGCATTGAGCTACTCTATGTCTTTTGATAGGAGCATTTAATGTTTACATTTAACATTATTATTGATAGGTACTCATTTTTGTCATTTAACTTCCTTAGTATCTGTGTTCCTGTCTTTCTCATTCTTATTCTTCCTTTTCTTAAAGCAGTCTCTTTTAGCATATCTTGCAATATTGGTTTGGTGGAGGTGTATTCTTTGAGCCTTCTTTTGTCCGGGAAGCTTCTTATTTCACCTTCCATTGTAACTGAGAGCCTTGCTGGTAGAGTAGTCTTGGTTTCAGGCCTTTGCTTTTCATTACTTGGAGTGTTTCTTTCCATTCTCCTCTGGCTTGTAGTGTTTCTGTTGAGAGGTCAGCTGGTAGCCTTATTGGGGCTTCTTGGTGTGTTACTTCATGTTTCTCTCTTCCTGTCATTAAGATTGTCTCTTTTTCTTGGCATTTTGATGTGTGTCTTAGATTGGGCCTCTTTGGGCTCCTTTTGAGTGGGACCCTCTGTGCTTGTGGATTTGTCTCACTTTTTCTCTCTTCAAATTAGGGAAATTTTGCATCATAATTTTTCGAACAGGTTTTCTATCCCTTGCTCTTCTTCTTCTTATTCCAGTATCCCTATTTTACAGGTATTATTCCATTTCATGTTGTCCTGCAGTTCCCTTAACACTTCTTCATTCTTTCTGAGTTTCTTTTCCTTTTCTTGCTCTTTCTGAATGTTTTTTCTAATTTTTCCTTGTAGCTCACTGATTTGATCCTTTGCTTTATCTATGCTGCTTTTGATTCCTTCTACTGTGTTCTTCAATTAAAAAATTGTATTCTTCATTTCTTCTTGGCCCTTGCTGATAGTTTCTATGTCTGTTTTCATGCTGATATGGTTTGCAGTAAGTTCCTCATTGTTTCCTAAAGTCTTTGGTGATTCTTAGTGAGTCTTTGAGCTTTCTTATAATTGTTGTTTTGAACTCAAAGTCTGATAGTTGACTTGCCTCTATTTCATTTAGTACTCTTTCTGAGGATTCCTCCTTTCCTTTTGATTGGGGTTTGTTTATTTGTCTTCCCGTTATTTGTGAGATTGTTTTTGTTTGCTTCTGCTTCTTAAAATGATCTGGTTTTATTCCCTGACTTTGTGGTGTGATCTCCTATGGTAGGAGACTTGTGAAATTCAGTTGGACAGTCCCCTTGATCTCCTGAACTTGATGCTCTTGGGATGCCCTTTATGCCATTTATATTGGCTTCTGAATATAATTGGGTTTTGATTGTTGTTGGGTCATTCATTGGTGGTTCCTTCCCTCTAGCTGGTTGACTGAGTGTCACTCTGCCCACCACATCATGTATGGTGCTGTACAGGTGCTGTCCAAACAAAGCCCAGGGAACAAACCCACATCCACAAAAAACATCTCCCTATACCACCGTAATCTCAGTATCAACAGCAAATGAAAACAGCATTAATAAGAGTAAAAAGAGATTAAGACTGTTATATGGAGAGAGATAAACTATTGTATCAGTTCTAGTGCCTTAGTATGCCCAAACTTGCTGGAGAAGAAATGCTTAAAAAGCTATGCAGGAAAGATAATATTGCTAGTCTTGGAGAAAACCATAGTAGATTTGTCTTGGTAATCTCTAGTGTTTACCACTGTTTTTTTCTTTCTGGATATGTCTCTGGTGATGTCAGATGTGGACCCCATCTAACCTTAGACAGCCTACTCTAAGACTGCCAGAGATCTACTGTCTGTGGTTGTCCCCTTCAGTTATTACTCTAGTCACTTTGCACCTAGCAGTCAGGCTTCAGCCCCATAGGGTGGGGCAGAATTCCTCCTGGGATTGGGGCTATTCTTTCCCCTCAGGCTGCTGCTGCTCAGAGTTGAGTGGTCTGCCTGAGCAGGATGGCTGTTGAGGTGTGGGTGGTGCCTTAGCACTGGGATCCCAGTGGCCACTCTCTCACTTCTCTCCCCCAAGCCTCTATCCCTAGTCTCTTCCCAAGTGTCTCTAGTCCACTCTACCTCTCTCTTTGCCAGGGATCTACATCTGTGGCTGCTCTTTCAGTTATTAATTTTGTCACTCTGCATGTTGTTATCTGTATACTTTTTGGGCTCTGGTGCTCTAGGCTGAGCTCAACTTAGGGTTTAGACACCATTCTTCTCAGGGGGATCCAAGCTGCCGCTTAATTATCCCACTGGTGCTGCCACCTGTGAGTGCCCAGCCAGCCCTCTCGAGTCTCTACAGCACTCCGTACCAGAGAGGTTGTGCTGAAGGTGATTCTTCTGTCTGCCAGAGGTTATAAGGCTTCTCTCTCACTATTGTTCAGTTGTGTGCTCTGGGTAATTTCTCCACAATTTAGTTGTAATTCCAGATTGGTCTTGGGAGGAGGTTAGTGTGGCTTCCTCTGCCATCTTGCCAACTTCGGATTCTTTTTTTATGGCGGAATAATATTTTATTGTGTTTATACAACATCTGTCTAGAAAAAGTTTAGGCTTTGTTAATATGACAAGAACAGTTTGTGTGACCTTGATGTAAACTGGCAGCCAAGGAGAGTGAACTGGAATGCACATGCGTGAACAATGATGACTTCACTGTACTGGTCAGTGGGGGCAGTAAGTGCCATTGAGTGAGCATGTGTACTGTATGACTGTCATATTCAAAAGACTGAGCAAGTAGACTAATGAATCTGCATCAAATTTTGCCTTAAGCTTGAACATTCCTCCATGGAAACTATTCTGATAATTCAGAAGGCCACAGCTGTGGGCAACTGGTGATTGGCAGCTTTATCACAACAACATGCCCACTTATGCATCTGTCTTGTGCAGAGCTTTTCAGTGAAACATCAAATCACTCAGGTGATTCAGCCCCACTATAGCCCAGATTTGGTGCCCTGCAACTTCCGGCTTTTTCCATAGCTAAAATCACCTTTGAAAGGAAAGATATTTCAGATCATCAATGAGATCAGGAAAATATGACAGGGCAGCTAATGGAGACTGGGAGAACTGCGTGAGGTCCCAAGGTGCCTACTTTGAAGGGGACTGAGGCACCATTGTCTTATGCACAGTGTCTCTTGTATCATATATCTTGTATCTTCTTCAATAATTATCTCTATTTTTCATATTGCACATATTGCATGGCTGGACATCTTCTGAAAAGACCTTGTATATTTTGCTAGAGAGAGAGATAGGACAGCAATGAAATTAAATACATGTGGCCTCTGATCCAGACTACTTGGGTTCAAGTTTTGGCTCTGCCATAGCAACCTATGTGGCATTGGGTGAGTTGCTTTAACCTCTCTGTGCTTCACTTCTCTCATCTATTACATGAGAATAATGAGAATAGTATGTACTTTAAAGGGTTGTTGGGAAAATACATACATTTGTATAGGTAAAACACTTGCCAAACATATGGTAAGTTTTCAGTAAACAGTTATTATTATTATCTCAGGGTTGTTGCTGTTACTGAAAATATGACTTTATGACAAGAAGCAATTGTTAGCTAGAGACTCACCTCATTAACACAACTTGGCCCCCAAATGAATATCTGCTGCCTCTGAAAACCTCAGCACACTATTAGTGGGGTCAGCTGACAAATGTGACAAGACATTTGTCCCTAGGGTCTGAGGCCATTTCCAGAAAAGCTGTGCCAAAGGAATTTGAATGATGGCAACAGTATCGGAAATTGTGGTGTATATGTGTGAATATATGTTTTTCTAGTTCATTTGTTAAATAACAACAACTAAACAAACCTCTGACTCTTTGGATACTCCTTGTTAGTTGAATTTAATATTCCCCCAAGATTAATTATTCCTAGTACATTCAGTGAAGTTAATTACCTCCTACAGTAAGAGTCTTTATTATATATTTATCATTAAGATATATTTTTTGCTATATCTTATAATAAGGCAGAAGTGTAAAATAAATAAATCGATACATGTTGCTAAACAGTTTAGATTCTGTTTTCTGTTACTCTTCCTCTTACTGTATTGTTCAATGTAAAGAACATTTCTGGGCCTGAAAAGCCAATCAGCTTTGGTTCTCTATTGACTTTTACTGAATTTTATGGCAGGCACTATGCCAGGTACTGGGTGTGTAATGGTAAAATGACTTAACAGAACAGGGGAACATTTTATTTAATAAAAAACAGTATAGTTTTGCCCTAGTTGGTGTGGCTCAGTTGGTTGGAGCATAATTCCACAGACCAAAAGGTCGTGGGTCTGATTCCCAGTCAGGGCACAAACCCAGGCTGCAGGTTTGATTCCCAGTCAGGGAACATATAGGAAAACAGAAATCTGCGTTTCTTTCTTGCATTGACATTTCTGTCTCTCGAGGTAATAAAAAAAATGTCCTCAGGTGAGGGAAAAAAAGAAAGAAAGAAAAAACTGCATAGTTTACTTAGATGACAGACTTCAGTTTCTTCAGAGCAGCATGCTCTTGTCTTCTTTGTATAATTAAGTTATCTTGCAGTGTGGAAAAACAAGAGGGGAAACATAAAAGACTTGGTAATTTTATTTCTGCATGTAAAAAATATAGCAAAAGGGTGTTACGTACTTCCCTATGCCTCTCAAGATCCTGGAGGCCTCAAGGATTCTCCATTTCCAGAAGCAGGAATTTGGGGTTGGGTCAAAGTCCAGAGGGGTGAGAATAGAACTGTACCCCCCAGGTAGCTCAGACTCTGTACTTGGTACTTGGTATAGAGCTCTGACTTGGTGGTACTAGGAAAGACCCTTTGTTTATGTAGCCCAGTTCACAGGTGAGCAGAAAAGACTCTTAAATGGGTTAGGTAGTAGGGAAGGAGACACTCCAAGATGGTGAAAAGAATATTTATGATGGGAGTCCATGTCTGGAAACAAACCAGGGTAATAACAAACCCAGCTGTGTTCAAATGCATCTTTACAAATTGATAATGATTGAGAGCATGTGTATGGAAGCAAATCTTTCTTCTCTCATATAGTTTCTAAAAATACTTTGACCAGCAGGAAGCCTTACTTTTTGCTTAAGAATGATGAAGAAATGGACATGGTTATTTATGTACATATGACATGAGGCCTACTCTTAGATTTATTCATTTAATACATTTATTGAACAATTGTTCTATATCAGGTACTATAGTATGGGATATGTGCATTGAAGGAATTTACAAGTTGGCCCAGGAACACAGATAATAAATAAACAGACAAATATATGATTCCAGATAGAAACCAGATCTTATAGGAAATAAAATGGGGAAGAAGGTAAGAGTGATGGGGAATGACTTATTGATAGGATGATCAGGTAAGCCCTCTCTAAGAGGGAGGGAGAGAGCATGTGGAGATGTAGGGAAAGAGAGTTCTGGGCAGAGGGCTTGGGTTAGAACAACGTTGGTGTTTGAACAGCAGATAGTTGTCTGGATGGTCACATGCCCAAGATTAGGCTGCCCAGATGCGTGGTCATTGTGCTTTTGTTTTATATTGTTTTGATTTCCATGGTTCTCTCTAGAGGGAAAAATATCTATAAATTTTAGCTAGCACTGTTTGCTGTATATTTAGCACATTTAAATTATGTCTTGTTTTGAATCACTGCTTTAAAAAATTATCCAACTCCCAAAGAGTCCACTAGAAGGGATTATATATTTAAGGTCAGTTCTTAGATTTCAGTTTCTGTATTTTCTGACACTTTCTAAGCACATCACTCAGACGTGTTGATACAAACATGAGAGAAAACAACTGCATGTGGTGGCTAAGCAAATTCTCATTGTTAGTCACTGAGAAATGTGAGAGAAATAGCAAGTCTAGCAGAGAGAAGACGCTTCATGTGATGAGCTCCTCAGGTCTGGGGACAGCCTGTACTTCTCTCCAGCAGAGTTCGAGGGATGTGAAAGATATGACAGACATTTTGCTCAGTATTGGCACTCCTAGTTTTGTCTCTCAAATGCAAGCTGCAGTCATTTGGGGCCATACATATGCAGAATGGAATCTACTTTGGGTCCTGGTTCTCTTCTTCCAAACTGAGCCCACCTAAGCCAATACCAATGCAATTTCTTATTACGTATCCTTTCAAAATGTCACCCCTCTGGCAGGTAACACCACTACCAGTTCATATTGGAATTTATTTCTCTTAGGTTTCTGGACTTACTTCACAAGCACAGTTTCCAAGGGTAGTTCATCGTAATTTGTGACAACTACAGAATACAATAGTGATGGGAATCAGTACTAATGGCACTTTGACAAATTAGTTTTTAATCTTATACTTTATCTTTTCTCACTTAACATGAGAACATGTGATGCACTGTTCATGATATTCTCAGATTAAATACAGCATTTTAAAAAGAGATGGACTAAAAATGTCCTTTGTCCTTCTCTTCCAACTCCTCTCTTGAGGCTTTTGGCTCTTGGCTCCTATTTGCTTATAACTACATGAGTTTCCTTGTTTTCATGAAGAAGTCAGGTACAGCCTGTTGCCTTTCTTCAAAATAAAAGCTGCTGATCTGTTTACAGGATGCTGCTACTATGACCTGAATTCATACTTTCATTATTAACATCCTGTTGCCAGGAACTCATTGCTTAGCAATGATAGTTGACCAAGTTGTATAGTTACTAGTTGTATCTCTAGTAACTTGAACAATTTTTATAATCTAGATATGTTTCCAAAACATGATTTTGGCATTGCAGGGATATTTTTATTAAAAAGAAATTTATGAAAAATTTTAACATCTCTTGGGTTTTTAAGTGAAAACATTGTAACTTTTGAGGTGCCAAACCTGGATGTATTTTTGTGAGCCAGAGTCATAAAAATTCTCACTTATATAAGTATTCATAACACATTTCAGACATTTTCATAGCTCCTAGGTCAGTGCTGTTTATAGATATCAGGGAGTAAACATATGTGAATGAATGAAACACTAAATATTTGTTATGGCTGGGAGTTCTTTCATAATTTGAATCCCTAATAGGTGATCCCAAAAAATGTTCATGAATGGATGTCAATCAGGAAGGAATTCTTTAACAGTTGTTTCTCAAGGCTTTTGTTTAGAACTTGGGTGAAAGTGATAAAAACCATGCTTATTAAATTTCCAGATGATAGGAAACTAGAAGGAATTGCTCAGTCATTGGCTGACACAATCAAAATTTGGAATGACAGCAATATTAAAATAAAATGAGCCTGTCCCAGAATGAGTGGCTAAATAGTAATGATATATTATTATGATGAATAATTAGAATAATCATAAATAATTATTATGACATATAAGCAAAAAATACATGGCATCTTTTCTTTCTCTGTCTAACTTTTTCACTTAGCATAATACCTTCTAGGTATATGTATGTTATTGCAGATGGCAAGGTTTCATTCATTTTTATGGCTGATTCATATTCCATTGTATTATACACCACTTCTTTATTCCTTTTTTGTATTGATGGACACTTAGGTTACTTCCATATCTTGACTATTGTAAATAGTGCTGCAATGAACTATGGGTGTATATGTCTTTTTGAGTTAGTGTTTCGGGTTCGTTCAGATAAATACCCAGAAATGGAATCTCTGGGTCCTTCTTTGTCTGTTGTTATAGCCTTTGTTTTAAAGTCTGTTTTGTTTGGTATAAGTGTTACCTCTGCTTTTTTGTTTTGTCTTGGTTCCATTTCCATAAAATATCTTTTTTTACTCCTTTGCTTTCAATCTTTTTGCATTGGTTGATATGAAGTGAATTCCTTATAGACAGCATATGTAAGGTCTTATTTTCTTGTCCATTCGGCCACTGTATGTCTTTTGATTGAAATATTTAATTTATTTGCATTTAAAGTAAGTGTTAATAGATATGTATTTATGGCCACTTTAGTATTCATAGTTTTATCAATTTTTTCTTCTTTTTCTTAGAAGACCCTTTAACATTTCTTGTAATATTGGTTTTTTGATTATGAACTCCTTTAGCTTTCTCTTATCTTGGAAGCTCTTTATCTGTTCTTTAATTATAAATGATAGCTTTTCTGGGCAGATTAACCTTAGTTGTAGGTCCTTGTTTTTCATCACTTTGAATATTTCATGGCAATCCCTTTTAGCCTGCAAAGTTTCTATTAAGAAATTAGCTAACAGTCTTATGAGATCTTCCTTGTAGATAACTAACTGCTTTTCTCTTGATGCTTTTAAGATTCTCTCTTTGTCTTAACCTTTGCAATTTTAATTATTATATGTCTTGGTGTGAGATATTTTGTTTGAGCCTTTCTGCCCTTCCTGGACTTGGTTGTCTATTTTCTTTACCAGGTTAGGGAAGTTTTCTGTCATTATTTTTTCAAATAGGTTTTCAATTCTTTGCTCTCTTTCTTCTCCTTTCAGCACTCCCATGATGCAAATGTTGTTACACTTGCAGTTGTCCCAGAGGCTTCTTATGCTATCCTCATTTTTTTTGGATCATTTTTTTCTTTTTGTTATTCTGATTGGGTGTTTTCTGCTTCCTTGTATTCCAAATTGCTTATATGATTCTCTTGTTTCATCTACTCTGTTGTTGATTCCTTGTAATGTATTCTTAATTTCTGATGGGTTCTTTTGAATGGTTTCCATGTCTTTCTTTTTTGCTGTTGAAACTCTAAGTTTTTGAGCACCTTTATAACCATTGTTTCAAACTCTGTATCTGGTAATTTGCCTACCTCTGTTTCATTTAGTTCTTTTTCTGCAGATTTCTTACACACACACACACACACACACACACACACACCACTTCATATCAACCAATGCAAAGAGACTGAAAGCAAAGGAGTAAAAAAAGATATTTTATGGAAATGGAACCAAAACAAAAAAGGTTATAGTGGCATATATGGGCTGCAAGGACTGACTATAACTACAGCAGAGATACTGCTGTGCACGGGCCAACCCTATGGAGCAGGACTCACTTCAGTCAAGTTTTGGTGCCCACCATGTCTGCCCCTTGAGAGTGTCACTCATGGAAGTCATTGTGTTTGTTGTCTGGTGTGGTCTGAAGCTCTTCAGTGCCTAAATTAGCTCTGGGGCCTCTCAGGAGTTTCAAGGACAGCTACTATCTGGGGCCTCCTGGCATGAGCTACAGAGTGATCTGCATATCCTCTGGGCTTGAGAGTTCCCAGGAAAGGCCAAGATACAAACTGAGATTGGCTGACACTAATACCAGGCCTATCACCACTAAATTAGAATTACAGGATACACACAGGCTAGATCCTGCTTATTAGAGAGGTTTCAGGAGAGTCTGAAGTATGAGCCAAGAGAGATTATTTGAAAAAGCCACTGGAAATGGCTTGGGTGGTCCTGCAATTTGGGTAAGGCAGAGTCTCAGGGAATCACTACAGCAGGGCAAACAGTGTGTGTCACATTGATGGATACTAAGATAGGGTGCCCACCTGCCAGCTCTGTTGAATGGAGGAGGGCTCAGCAAAGGAACAGTGGCCACTGCCAGCACCTCTTTCTTGGAGAATGCTACCCCTCAATCTCTTGTCCTAAAGCCAGACAATTTAATCCCTCCCCTAACATCCTTGATGCCTTTCAAGCTGCTGCCTCAGCACTGGAGCTCAGCAGGAGTGAGTCTGAGTAAGTCAGTGCTCAGTCCCCCTAAGAGGAACTGCCTTGGACTCCAGAAGCCCTTTCTCTCACTCAGCTACAACCCCTGACAGTCTTCATAGCCAGAAGGTTTGGGATCTTCTCCTCCTGGCACTGGAACCCTGGGCTGGGGGTTCTGATGTGGGACTGGGACCCACTGATCCTTAAGGGCAACCTCCATGATGGAGATATTCCTTCCAATTTGTATTTGCTGCAGTTGGGTGTGAGACTAGCTTGTGCTGTATCTCTGCCCCTTCTACCATTTCAATGCAGCTTCTTTTTTATATCCTTAGTTGTAGGAATTCTGTTCAGCTAGGTTTCAGGCAGTACTCAATGATGGTTTTTTATTTAGTTATAATTTTGATGTGGTGTGGGAGGGCATTTATTTATGTTGCCATCTTGATGGTAACCACAATTTTTACTTTACTGTACTTAACTATATCTTCCTAACTTTCTTTTTTAAGTAAAAATGAAAATGTTTTATAAAAATAATGGGAAGGTAACAACCATTGTCACTTTTATTGCAAAAAGTTAATTGCATGTGTCCACTATAGTTTATTATTACTTTACAATATTATTAAAAGTACATCTAAGAATGGATATTAAAGCTCTGTTCACTTTGGGAGCAAATAACAGTACAGTGTATGTTTGCAGTTCTTCCATTACATTGGTTGTGTGACCTTGGGTGAGTTACTTAACCTTTATGGGCCTCAGTTTCTTATAAATCAGGAATTAAACTGATATGAGACCCCCTTGATGGTGAGTTGTATGATTTGGTGATTCTGAACGCCTTCATCCTGATCTTATTTTGTTGTCTTTCTTTGGGGGATATCTTGTTGGTGTGCAGAAACCTCATGGGACTTTGTCTTTATAGGACCTAGAGTCTTAGATTAGAATTCAAATTGGTCCTAATAGATTTTACTTCTAAAAGAAAAGCCATGGGGGAGTCTATGGCCTTAAAGCAAGAACTAGAATGAAAGAGCAGATAAAATGTTTCCCAGATAAGGTCAAGTAAAAGGAGTTTATCATCGCCAAACTGTTATTATATGAAATGTTAAAGGGACTTATCTAAAAAACAGAAGGAGATCAAAAACTATGAACAGTAAAATGACAACAGACTCACAACTATCAACAACCAAACCTAAAAACAAAAACAACCCCCCCTTCCCCAATGAACTAAATGAACAACTAGAACAGGAACAGAATCACAGAAATAGAGATCACATGGAGGGTTATCAGCAGGGAGGGGAAGAGGGAAGGATGGGGGAAAAGGTAAAGGGCATAAGAAGCATAAACGGTAGGTACAAAACAGACAGGGATTGGTTAAGAATAGTATGGGAAATGGAGAAGCCAAAGAACTTACATGTATGACCCTTGGATAAGGTTGGAGAATGCTGGTTAGTGGAGGGTATAGGGTGGAAGGGAATAAAAGGGAGAAAAAAATGGGGCAACTGTAATAGCATAATCAATAAAATATATTCCATTAAAAAAAACTGGAAGAAGAATGTCTGAGTGAAGGGGAACAAGATCATCTACATGCACCTTGTCTCCTGCCCCTAGTGAAGCACATAAAGGGAGGTGGTATGTGAGTTGAATGAGCAAACATTGAACTGATGGAGACTAGGGTCAGGAAGTTCTAATTTTTGTTTGTTATTTTGTCCCTGTACAGGAAAAAAAACTCTTCCATTTTCCTTGTCTACATACCATACTCACAATTCTGGCCACCAAATGTGTGGCCACACCAAGTAATTCTGCAACATCAGTTGGATGTTTTATAATTTAATGTAGTTCTGACACTGTTTACCTGGAGATAGGATCAAATCCCACAGGTTAAGGACTCAGTTCCACAAGAGTGCCCCCTTCAGAGGCCAGTGGAAGTTTAGGATGTCACCTGTGCTTCTGACTGGTTGTAAATTGGAGGTTCCCCTGACCATTCCTCAGATTTGACTAATTTGCTAGGGTGGTTTACAGAACTCAGGAAAAACAGTTTATTTACTAGATTACCAGTTTGTTTTAAAGGATATAACTCAGGAACAAGCAAGTGGAAGAGTTGCATAGGGTGAGGTATGTGAGTAGGGGCAGAGCCTCTGTGCTCTCTGGGCAAGCCACCCTCCCAGCACCTTCGAGTGTTCACTGACCTAGAAGCTCTCTAAACCTGTCCTTTTGGATTTTCATGGAGGCTTTATTATATAGACACAATTGATTAAATCATTGGCCATTGGTGATTATGTCAGTATTCATCCCCTCTACCCTTCCAAGGGTTGGTGGGGAGGCTGAAAGTTCTAACCTCTTAGTTGTGTGGTTGGTTCACCTGGCAAACAGTCCCCATTTTTAGGGGCTTTCAAAAAATCACTTCATTAACATAAACTCTGGTGTGTTTGAAAGTAGCTTGTTATGAATGACAAAAAACCTTTATGGCTTTTATTACTTATGGAATTTTAAGGCTATTAGGATCTGTGCACCAGAAACAAAGACTAAAACCAAATATTTATTTCTTATTATAAATCAAAATATCACAATCTAACTTCCCTCCCACAAGATTGGTGTGGCCTGGGAAATGACTTTTACTTCTTCTAAGTATATTTTACCAAGAGACCAATGATTTCAAATTCTGCTATTTTTTGACTAATGTTGTATAGGGTTGAGAGGTATCTTGGAGACTGGAAACCTTTCTTAAACATTTCTAATGTGTGGTTTTACATCCTGAACTTGATTCCTCTAGTCAGGCTTGCATGCTGTGTCACAGGCCACCCTTTCTTCTGGCAGCTTTGCTGTTATATTGCTTTGTATATGCACTGTTTATTGTGTCCCCTGAGGTTGGTGTTCAGGTGTGCACAGGATATTCCAAAGTCTAGTTGTCTGACAGCATAGGGTGCAGTGATTCGTGACTTCCACTTAGATTCTGTGCTTTACAACCCAGCCAGAGATTATATTAATTTCCTTGGCAACCTTCCTGCCCTGACATTGCCTACTTGTTGTGCGCATCCTTTGTGCCAGGCATTGTGCTTTGTTATACTGTGAGTCAACAGACATGCCCAATTTACAAAACATGAAAATTGCTAATTCTTTTCATGGGAACTGTTGCTAAGCAAGGTTTTCTCCCCTCGAAAGTAGTTTTTGTTACTTTAAATTTATGTTTAGATATTTTTAGAAAGTTTTTATACAAATTTAGAACCTATTTGAATATCCATTTTAGTTGTCTGTGATATTTCAGAAGTGCATGCAAAGAGCAGAAATTATAAATCTAATATGTGAATTATATAAATAATGGAGGAAAAATAATGTGAGGGAAACTTAATGAGGACATTAATGTAATAGTAGCCGTGACACAGCAGCCTCTGCCAGTGCCCTTGTTTCACAAGGATGGTACTGGCGTTCCTTGAGGCAGTGGGAACCCCTAGGGAAATGGTACATATATCTTAACTGTGGCTTCATATTTGTTTTTTTGGTGAGCAGGTGGAAATCATGATAATGATGATGATAACAAATGTAATGTTATTAGGAGGCATTTTATGATATATGTACCAAGACTCAGATACTGTATTAAGCACTTCAGGTTTAAGCATCTCATTTAATTTTTACAATAACCTAAAAAGTAGGTATTAAACCTATTCTATACCTGTAACAAGTAGGCTTAAAGAGACAATACAACATAGATTGTTAATGTCAAAGCTGGAATTTGTACCCAAATCCATTTTCTTGAATAGTATATATTATCTTCTTATAGTATCTTTTTCAGAATGTAGGCTATAAACTGACAAGTTCATTATCAACTTTTTAAAAATGTATTTTATTGATTATGCTATTACAGTTGTCCCGTTTCCCCCCTTTATTCCCCTCCACCCTGCACACACCCTCCCACCCACATTCCCCCCTTTAGTTCATGTCCATGGGTCATGCATGTAAGTTCTTTAACTTCTACATTTCCTATACAATTCTTACCTTCCCCTTGTCTATTTTCTACCTACCATCTATGCTACTTATTCTCTGTACCTTTTCCCCCTCCTACTCCCCTGTTGATAACACTCTGTGTGATTTCCATTTCTGTGGTTCTGTTCCTGTCCTAGTTGTTTTCTTAGTTTGCTTTTGTTTTTGCTTTAGGTGTGGTTGTTAATAACTGTGAGTTTGCTGTCATTTTACTGTTCATATTTTTAATCTTTTTTTTAGATAAGTCCCTTTAACATTTTATATAATAAGTGCTTGGTGATGATGAATGCCTTTAACTTGACCTTATCTGAGAAGCACTTGATCTGCCCTTCCATTCTAAATGAAAGTTTTGCTGGATAGAGCAATCTGGGATGTAGGTCCTTGCCTTTCATCACTTGGAATACTACTTTCCAGCCCCTTCTTGCGTGTCAGGTCTCTTTTGAGAAATCAGCTGACAGTCTGATGGGAACTCCTTTGTAGGTAACTATCTCCTTATCTCTTGCTTCTAAGATTCTGTCCTTCATTTTAATCTTGGGTAATGTAATTATGATGTGCCTTGGTGTGTTCCTCCTTGAGTCCAACTTCTTTGGGACTCTCTGAGCTTCCTGGACTTCCTGGAAGTCTCTTTCCTTTGCCAGAATGGGCAAGTTCTCCTTTACTATTTGTTCAAATAAGTTTTCAATTTGTTGCTCTTTCTCTTCTCCTTCTGGTGCCCCTATAATTTGGATCTTGGAACATTTAAAGATGACCTGGAGGTTCTTAAGCCTCTCCTCAATTGTTTGAATTCTTGTTTCTTCATTGTTTTCTGATTGGATGTTTCTTTCTTCCTTCTGGTCCACTCCATTGATTTGAGTCCCAGTTTCCTTCCCATCACTATTGGTTCCCTGTACATTTTCCTTTATTTCACTTAGCATTGCCTTCATTTTTTTCATCTAACTTGTGACCAAATTCAACCAATTCTGTGAGCATCCTGATTACCAATGTTTTGAACTGTGCATCTGATAGGTTGGCTACCTCTTTGTTGCTTAGTTATATTTTTTCTAGAACTCTGATCTGTTCTGTCATTTGGGCTATTTTTTTTTTTTTTTTTTTTTTTTTTTTTTTTTTTTTTTTTTTTTTTTTTTTTGGTTTTTTTTTTTTTTTTTTTTTTTGGTCTTGATTTGCCTCTTACGAAGTGAGGGGCTGAGCCTTAGGTGTTCACTAGGGCGGGGCAACCCACATCACTGTGTGATGATGCTGTATGTGGGGAAGGAGTCCAAGAGGGAACAACGGCAGTTGCTTTGCTCTCTGCCGGATATTCGCCACTTACTTCACTTCCCACAAGCAAACTGTGCCCTTCTGATGCTGATTCCTGGGTGAGTTGGCTTGTGTACATTCCAGGACCCTGTGGGTCTCTCCAACAAACTCTCTTGTGAGGCTGAGAGTTTCTCCCGCTGCAGCCTCAACCCTCACAGGTGTTTTCAATCAGTGGTTTGAGGCTTTATTTCCCCTTTCTGGGACCCCAGGTTGAGAGGTCTGTCTCGTCACCAAGGTGTTCTTCCCAGTTTATCCGCACCTGAATGTGGGACCACCTGTTCCACCAGCCACCACCTTGCAGGTCTGCCAGCTGTAGCCTTGCCTGCCCCTGCTCCACAATCCACCGCTTTGCTGGGCCCGCCAGCCACCTCCTTGCCTGCCCCAGTCCTCCACTGTCACTTTGCCACAAGTCCTCTCCACCTGCCTGCCCGCCTACACATCTCCATGTCTCCACCCCTCCTACTGGTCTGGATGAGTGTTTCTTGTTTAACTCCTTGGTCGTTGGACTTCCATACAGTTGGATTTTCTGTCAGTTCTGGTTGTTTTTGTTTTTAAATTGTTGTCCTTCCTTTGGTTTTACAAGGAGGCATAGTGTGTCTACATATGCCTCCATCTTGGTTGGAAGTCCTCAACTCTTTAAAGGGCAATACTACCACAATAATTTGATCTTAACTACAGACTTTTTTTTATCTTGTATGTCAGTACCATGGGAACAAAAGTTATTTTGAAAGAGAAAAACTTTTGTGTGTGGATATATGAGCATTTTCACCACTTGGAATGTCTTCATCACTTGGAACATTTTTGCTATTTACTTGTTCCCGCATACATGGTGCTCTGCCCCTCACTGACTTGGTGGTGGGATAGGGTATGAGCATGCCAAGGGGATCCTGGTCCTTTCTTGTTGGCAGCTCATTTTCTTTTCTCTGAAATAAAGGGTTCATTCATTGTAAGAGATCATTCCTCCCTAAGTTAAATCCTACCTAAGTTAAATACTTGAAAACAGAGGCATGGATAGAGGTACTTTTAAAGAATAAGGCCTGTGGGAAAACCGAGAGGCAAATGAAGGACTACTAAGGTCAACCTTACAGTGATGTGAGTACTTAATAGGAGATGGACCAAGTAAATGAACTCATCAGATTTTGGGGAAAAAAATCTCACCTATAGTTTAAACTTGAGATGAGATTTTGGGGACATCCCTAGCATTTAGTCCCAGAAATACTGGTTTATTCCTCAGCTAAGAGACTATTTACATTTCCAGGACACACACAGTCTCTTATGGCTGAAATAAGGTCTTCCATTTGCATTTGTTGAGCAATTCTTAACTGTTTCATCTGATGGCATGCATAAGTTAATTGCTAAAATTCTGTGGCACACCAAAAAAAATTTTTTTGCTGATCTGACAAAAATTGGTGTAATTTTCATTCATTCATACCCGACAGCTATTGTTGTTTTGGCTGTTGTCATTCTGTTTGACAGTCTAAGGGAAAAGAAGTCAGTGCCCCTGACTAAATAGCCAGGTATTGCATGTTTTAAAATTTGTTGTGGCACATTGATTAAAAAATCACCAGAGTAGTGGAATGATCTTTCTCCAGATGATTTCCTTTTGAACAAATGGGATTTGTGTGTTTCTATTTCCCACGTGTGGTGTGTCTGGGTTGTTGATAAGTCTGTTCTGAAGAGCAGCAGGGAAGGTCCCAACATTGCTCTGCTGAGAATGGGAAATGGGTGCTTTTTGGACTGAGGGAAGTCTTGTGTAGGGCAGATGTGTCACCTTTGTGCTCAGGACTATGTCAGAGGAGCTGGCTGTGCTTCTGGGTCTGTGAGATATATAGATTACTGAGGAGAGCTGACTTGTGTTTGATACAGACCCAGGGTTTAATATATGAAGTGGACAACACCTTGGTTTACTAGAGGGATAAACTTCAAAGCCCTCCTTCCCAGGACAGGTCTTGGAAACCCTTTGGAGTTCATGATATCACTTTCCAACACTGGATTATGATTCTCCAAGGCTGTGGCCTGGAGATAAGGACTCCTGGCTACTACATTTACTGCCCCATCAGTCAGCAGGGTAGGTGGCCAGGCTTGTTTGCCAGGGGGGGTGTACTTGCCATCCCAGTGGGTCCTTCCTGAAGCTTCATTTTAGTACCAGAGGAAATCCTTCAGGGACAGAAAGTTGGATGGACAGGGCTATGTTTGGCTCCTGGTCTCCTCTCCATGGTGCTCTGCCCACTGTGGGCTCTATGTTGGAATTAGTCACTCAGTAACTTGTGGTCAGATGGATAAAGGAGGATCCACCAGATCTTCATTAATGACATGGTGGCTGATGGGGGCCTTGATTCTTTGTAGTAATGGAAGCTGCTGGACAGAGGAAAAAAGAAAGGACAAGGATTCAGAGCAGAAGGGCAGCAGCCTGGGAATCAGCCATGAACTAAGACAAGGGACATCATGGTTTTCCAGGAGGACATAATTAGGAAGCTGATGCTGAAGGTAGTATAAAGTTCAGTTTAATGCTAGAAAGCTTTTTTAAAAAATTTATTTAGTTTCCTCATTTTTCTCAGGTGTGAAAATTAAAGCCCAGAGAGTTTAAAGTAACACAACCACCTTTTAGCAGAACTGATACTAGAAACTGGAGTCCTAACACCTGGATGTGAGTCTTCGCTGTGTCACACACTTCTGTTCTGAACTGTGGCAAATCACCATCCTATACAAAATTTATTTTCTATAAAAAGAAAAGCTTTGCTGTATGCTACTGTTGAAAAATATGAACAACACAAGATTTATAATAAAGGGAAAAACAAAATTAATAGGACCAAATGTGCCCATTTATAATACCTTTTGTAAGTTTGCTGTGAAGCTTAAATAGGGTAATGCACATGAAGCCCCTTGCCCAAGTTATGAACATCAATGATTATGATCCCTGTGTTTGCAAGTCAGAATACACAGCATCCCCTGGCCTCTTCATGTTCTTGCCTTTTCTCAAGTTGTGTGAATGGGATCATCCCAGGGACTGTCACCTTAAGAAATTCCGGTTTCATTTCCATTTTCTTCCAATAATAAGAGTAACTTTGTCTTTAATGGTTTGCAGCCTAACCTTCACTCGTGGGTTCTTTACTTTTTGGATGCCTGAGATCAGCAGGGCTCATTGTTACACTCTGCTGTAAAGATAAATAATGAAAACAGACCTCCTCAAAGAACTGCTGTGTTGATTATATAACATCTTAGGAAAGGTCTGTGTTTACTTCAGATATCTGTGTTTCTTGGTATGATGCTGTTGCTTTAAAACATTTGTGCCTGTAACTAGTGAAATAGGAATCCATTCATTCACTCATTTATTTAATAAAACTTTATTTTCTATTTGCAAAAAAAATATTTTCAATAACAAGAAAAGCTTTGCTGTATGTTACTTTAGAAAAATATGAACAACACAAGATTGATCATAAAAGGAAAAATAAAAATTTTATAATAGAAGGTATCATTAATAATCACAGCACATACTTGCATGGTGCTCTCTATGCTCTCTATGTCACACACTGTTCTTGATGCTTTCATTTATGTTATTTAATTCTCATAGCAGCCTTATGAAATAGGTACTACTTTTGTCTCCTTTTTATAGCTAAGAGAACTGAAGCCCAGAGATGTTAGTGACTTGCCCACAGTTGTACAACTATTAAGTAGTGAGGCCACATTTTAAATCCAGATGCTCTGGCAGCAGTATTCACTCATAACAACTGTGCTACAGCCTCTGAAATCAATTGCTACATTAGAAAAATGAGGGAAAATCATTCTAATTGGGAATGGCTTGTACCTTGTGATTGCATAGTTCACATCTCACTGTGGCAGGGATAGACTTAGAGAAAAGGGCTATCAGAAAACTAGATGCATTTTAGATCTTGTATTTACATGAATTGATTCCTCTCTCAAGCCTACCCACCATAGTTCATAAGCTCTGTACAAACATTCAATGCAAAAGTAAGGTGCTAAAGAAAACCAAACAATTTTTGCTCTTTGGTGTAGTTGCCTAAACACATCTCTTTATTTGCAAATAATTTAATGGTTTGATACATTTCAAGCCACACAAATTCATGTCCCCATTACAGTGGCCTGGAGATTACAGGATTCCTTTTTGCTCAATTAACTTATTCTAGTTATTTTTTTGTGTTTCTTTTTATCTACCTTCTTTCTAATATACATTTTACAGCATGCCATGTCCTGACACCACTGGGCTACAGGTCTGTGCTGGTAGGTAACACCCATCCACTGAGGAAGAGTGGCCCCCAAAATGAAAGGTTATCCCAATTCTGCAGTTCACCTTTTGTTTAAATGTTGATAGTCCTGGAAGCTTGGCTTTCTAGATGTTCAAGAGTCCTCTGCACACACTAAGCCCTGAAACACCTGCTCATCACTGAGACCCTACAGGCTAGTGCCACTCTCCCTCTACAGCTTCTTCCTCAGCTGGCCTCCTTTTCATCTCCCAGCTTAGCCCCCAGCTTAACCATGGGGGACACTCCAGGTGCTTTGAGCAGGTTCCTTTGTGCCCTCTATTCTTTGGGCACTGGATCCATGTTAGGACTACCACCCCTGTTTGGACCCTAGCCTTTAAAGGCCAGCTTAATGCCATCTTTATAGGGATCCTCGTCTGGTTCCAGTGAATCACAGCCTCTGTTTCCCTATCTGATTCTCCATCTGGGATGTGGAGGTTCATGCTATTGGCCCTGGCCCAAGCCAGGCCTCTTCCAGATCATTCTTTTTGCCTAAGGGACCCTTAAAACTGCATCTTTCATCAATGTCTTAGATTTCTTTTCCTATTTTCTCTGTCCCCAACTTCATCTTTCATGGATTTGAGTCTTTATTGTTTTATTACAGGTACTTGTTGCTATGGACAGACCTCAGGCATAATACCTCTGGTATATACCAGACCTCAGGTATAATGATCAACTTCTGAATAACTTGTACTTTTGTACATTGCAGGTTGAGACACTCAACCACCTTTGGTGTGCCAAGTTCAAAGTTTTGAATAGCAGCTAATGAGCAAACCTTTTGAGCTATGGTTGTTGGCACTGCCTGCCAGATAACAGTTTGGTTTCAAAAATATTTATTCATGGGCTGGGCATTGGGCCAGAGATAGAGTACTAACTGGTCACATGTGGCTGCCACCCCTCAGGGGGCTTTTGGCTTGGCCCTGCCACCTTTAGACTCTGTATAGTTGGGTCTTAAACAAAAAAAAAAAGAAATTTTATATAAATGACAGCAAAGATTATTGAATTTGGTGGTGGCTTGGTTGTATGATGTTAAAAAAAAAAACTTCATGTACTTTTGTCACCAATAATAAAAACTTGCAGTAAATCCTTCAGTTGGAATGTATTTTATCAGCTTTATAAATTACCTTAGGGTTATATTTATGGAATCATTAACTGTCTAAAAGGTGTCCCCTAAATTTTTCAGCTATATTATGCTGCATTTTATTGGGGGAAATATAACGGTATTTGGGAAGGCACATAAGTTTTGGGACAAGGGTCTCTGTATGTAGACAAATATAATACAGCTGTATGTTCTATGATGTTCAACCTTTGTGTCATTTTACAACATATTGTACAGCATAAGTGATGATTAAAGTAGGAAAGCAATTAGTTTGGAAGTCATTAAGCCAAAGTTTTGAATCATGGTTTTGACCAAACCATTCAGATCTAATATTATATATCTGAGAGTCTTTGAAGTTCTTTACACCAATTGTAAATTTTATACTTAAAATATCCCCATGAATAGATACCATTATCTATATTTTACAGCTATTCAAACAGTGACCTAGAGAAGTTAAGCAACTTGTCCAAGACCATACAATGATCACACCATGATTTGAACCCAGGCAGTCTAACTGTAGTCCCAGCACATTGTGGCTCTTTTTATGTCTAAAATGAGTGAGTTTGATTATATGATTTCTGGGTTTCTTCCAGCACTGGCAGTCTGTGTTATCAGCTGGAAGAAGACTGGAATGAGCTGCTAAGCACATATTCACACAAGACTCATATATATAAACCTTACTGGGTAGTTGAAAGGCCTGCATAAATTATGTACCTGAGTACAGTGAATGAGGACAGAATCTCAGTACCATTCCGCATGGACCTTCAAGAGGAGAATTAACTGTTTGTCCTTGTTAACTGGCTAACATTTTGTTATTTATAACGGGAAAAGGTTACACCTATAATATTGAGAAGCTCTTTCAAAGAAAGGGGTTCTTGGGACACAGCCTAGAAGAACACAGAATGTCTTTTTAACATCTTAAATTCCTCACAGAAGTACAGTACACAGGCCTTAATTGAAGATAAACTGTATGAAAGCATATTTGAATTCCAATGTTTATTTTGCTAAAGATGTCCACGTGGAACATTGCTCAGGTTTTGGAGCCCAAGTGGGAAGCCCCACTGCATGGCTTATAGAACACAGTGGTCCCTGGTCAGCTTGGACTCATGCTTCCTGAGCTTTGCAGATGATAGTGGCTGGCTAGAAGTACTCACTATAGAATGATCTAAACATCATATAAAATTAGTTAATTCACTGGTGCTAGAAGGTACCTCAGTCCTATATATCCCAAGTGTACAAAGGGACATAGTGCAGCCTGGAGGAGACGAGTCAGCAGGATGTTCTCATCCAAGCAACTGACCAGATTCAGTGATGGGATATGGAAGCTTCCCTAAGTAGCCTTCCTTCAGGGCTACTGAGCAAAAATAATCATTGAGGGTTATATGGGGCAGAGAGTATCTTTCTGCATTTAGTACCACAGATTGACTTTTTAATGGCTTTGTAGAGGAGATAGCTGTGTAGGATGGAATATTCAAGTTGCCTTGCTATGTGGGGAGAGTGTTTGTGAATGTGTGTTTCTAGGCCCATGTGTGACACTTGTCACACAACTTGACACTTGTCTCCAGATCATTTGTGTCCTGGGGATAGGCAGGAAAGGTGTGTCGCATTTAAAAAGTGAGCCTGAGCTTTGTGCCCCTCTCCTCTGGTCTACAGGTGCTGCAGCTCTGTCACCACTGTTGCCACTGAAGATTACCCTTCCTGTTCCTCCTCCTTCCACCCACACAACAGCTCTGTGTGGGCCAAGGGCCCCAGTGCCCAGAGTAGGGGAAAGCAAGCATGTGAAGCATCATTTTGTGGCTGTTCCCCAGGTGACAAACTGCTCATTGAAGCTTTCTGAGCCCATTTCTTCTAAGATAATGTACAAAAAGCCCTTAATATAGCACCTGACATATTATAGTTATCGAGCAAATGCTAAATGATTGAATTAGTAAAAATGGGGATAAAGAAAGTAAAAGTTAAGGAGATCTGATGTTTGGTAAGAGTAGGGTTGGAAGGGTGACCATTTTAAAAATTTTTTATTTTTCAGTTATAGTTTATATTCACTATTATTTTATATTAGTTTCAGGTGTACAGCATAGTGGTAGACAGTCATACACTTTACAAAGTGTTTTCCCCAATAATTCTAGTACCAACCTTGTGTGATACATAGTTATTACAATATTATTGACTATATTACCTGTGTTGTACTTTATATCTCTGTGACTATTTTGTAACTACCAATTTGTACTTCTTATTCCCTTTACCTCTTTCACTCAGCCCTGCAAATCCCTTCCCCTCAGTCAACCACCAGTTTGTTCTTTGAATCTGTTAGTCTGTTTCTGTTCTGCTTGCTCATTTGTTTTTTAGATTCCATGTGTAAGTAAAATCATATGGTATTTTTATTTCTTTGTCTGACTTATTTCACTCAGCATAATTCATTAGTCTGAAGGGGAGGGTTGAGGGATAGGAAGCTGTATCTTGTACAAGACCATGGAGAAACCTGTACAGGCCTTTGTGCCGAGAGGTGAGCACTGCCTGCTTGAGAAAGCCTGTGTCCATCCCACCCAATCCAAGCCTCCTTCCAACATGAGAGTCTTTAGGGTTCTCTGAGTCTCTTCTAGGTCTCCTGTCACTGAGGATGGAGTTCTTTGCTTTGCAGAAGGTGAGGTACCCTGCTGCCAGCTGCTTCTCATCACTGCCTCTGTGTGGTTTTGTAGACTTTCTTTTGATAGGCTGCCTGCCTCCATCTGTCCTGGAGTTTCTCTAATGTATAGACTTCCCTGGTTTATATAATTAAAAGATACCTTGTGTACTATAGAGCAAGCAGAAATGTAGATATTAACGCCAGGTGATCAGCTGCAGGCAAAGTACATTCTGCAGAACACAGTAAAGCAAGCCTGCTAGTGGGCAAAGGCTGTGAACTGAGGTCATAGAGAAGCTCATGCCACACTTGCAGCCTCAGGTCTTCTTGACATATGCTAATGACTTAAAACATCTTTGAACTCCAGTGCAGGCAATAACATAACCAAGGAGCTCCAACAGAATGGCTGACCCATGCTTTTGATGCTCATTGTAGAGTGAATACATTTTGATCTGTTGTGTTTAACATATTCTTCATTCATCTCTAAGTGTTACTGAATTAATAGCAACTTTTGGTCCATGTGTATATCCTTAATTCAGTCATTATTGCATCATTACTTCATTCATTGAACATTTATTATTATGGAAAAGTACTTCAGCACACTGACCCCAAGAACCAGTTAGAAAAACAGCTCCAGTCCTTCAAGTTCCAAGATCCGAAGAAATATTCTGTCTCTCTTGCTCAATAAGTCCTTACTAATTGTCACTTGCAAATAAAGACATTGCATACTGATGCAAATATGTTTGCTAAAAACAATAAAGAAGAAATACTTAGGCTTCCTGGTTCGTCTCTAGGAGCATATCTATTTTTTTTCTCTTCTCCTGTCTCCACAAGCCATGCACTGGAAGAGAATGTTGTTAGGTTCAACTGTCTTGATAACGACAGGCTCAGATTTTCCTTTTGCTTAGCTCATGGAAGACTGTGGGCGATAGGTGCTTTCAGCTCAGCCTCATGACCTCCACTAACCAGAATTTAAAAGATGACAATGGGAAAGGAGTGTGGCTCCTGAGTTATTAGACACAGCCTGGGGAGTTTTGCAACCCCCATTATTGATCCCAGCAGTTTTCACTGTCTGGGCAGAATGTAACCCACTATTGAGGAAGCAATCACCTGTAATGTTCCTGGTGTCCAGAAGCCTTTATTTTATCTCATTAATTTTGGTATAAGCATAGTGAATCACCACTCATCTACAACTCTGACAATTTTTTGTCTTTGGGGAAAAAAGTTTCTTACTTTAAGGAGACTTAGGGAAAACCACATTTACTACATTTCCAATGTAGCTATGACTTGACTGCTTCCAAGAACTGAGAAGGCTAAGTCCATGAGTATTCACATTCACTAACTCTTGTCTACATTTCTTTTTGCTGACCCACTGTTTTCATTTATCTATGGAAATCCTTGGTGGCTGTTTCCAATGTGTGCACCTGAAGAGCTGTAGAAAGTCCTGTTCATGAGGTTCCCTCTCATGTGTCCTTTGTCTCATTGGAAATCTGTGATAGTCAACATTTTATCATTTCTGTGTATAATTTTCTCTCAGTGTGAAACATATATACATTTAAATTATCTTTTAGTATTTATTGTCTCCTAATTTGGACATGTAGCAGAATTAGTCTGTATGATTTATTCAGTTTTAATACCTTTAATACAAAAGGACCCTTCTGGTTCAATGTGAAACCAGTGTAGTGAAGCATGTACTGTTTTTTTTACATTTTTCTCTTTAACTTGTATGCCTGTGTAGATAGTGTGTGATGAAAGCATAAACCTCATTTGCAAGTGAAAGAAACAAAACTGAACCCTAAGCTGCACTTACTTCCCTCAGTCAAAGCAGTTATTAATTGCCTACTGTACTAGACACTGGGCATACAAAGATGTCATGTGTTCTTAGCTTGAGAGGTCTCATCAGTGGGTGAGACTAATAGATAAATAATGACAGGTGCTGTACTGGAGGAATGCACAGGTCACCATGGAGACATTGAGGCAGCAATATCTAATTATGGATCGGAATGGAGAGGATGAGGAAGGCTTTACAGACATGGCACTTTTTTATGCTGAAAGGTCAGTCAGTAGGCATTTGTTAGGTAAGGGGGAGCAAGTCATTTTAGACCAGAGAAATAGTGTGCATCAAGACACAATGATGAGAAGCCATGGTGTGGTTGAGAACATCCCTGTGTTTTGGTGTGTGAGGCTTCCAGGCTGATATATAGAGGAGTTGGGAAGTAAGGTTGGAAAGATGGTCAGCATCACATGAGGAGGAAAGGTCTTAATATGCCTACCTAATATGGACTGTATTCTGAAGGTAATGGAAATCTATTGAAGGGTTTAAAGAAGAAGACTGACATAATATTTATGATTTAAAAGTAACAATTTACTTGATAGAATAAACTTTTCTTCATTCAGCAAATATTTTTTTGAGAAGCTATTACATGCCAAATGTTGTTCTAGGCCTCAGAAAAAGAAACAATATCATAAAAGTTCTCTACTTTCAGGTGAACTTACAATCTAGTGATAGGAGACAGTAAGCAAAACAAAAAATTAATTTTGTGATTTTTTAAAAGTTAAGTGCTATAGATGAGCGCAGGCTGCGAACCAAAGTATCGCAGGTTCGATTCCCAGTCAGGGCACATGCCTGGTTTATAGGCCATGGCCCCCAGCAACTGCACATTGATGTCTCTCTCTTTCTCCCTCTCTTCCCTCTCTAACAATAAATAAATAAAATCTTAAAAAAAAAAAAGTTAAGTGCTATAAAAGAAAGAAAACAAGGAATGTAGATAGAGAGACTTGAACATGGGTATAAAGAGTTACATTTTAAATAGGGTGCTTTTTATACTTGAATACAAAGAAAAATTACTTTGTATTTTTTATGAATTTGTTTTAGTTTTAAGACAGATTATATACCACATCTGTCTCTATGTTAATTATTATTGCTGTTTTATAAATTTGTTTGCAGAAATTATACTGAGAAAACTTCTTCTATTGGCTGTGAAATAGAATTGAAACTCAACTCCATGTCCATTTAGTGTATTTAGTCCTCCCAGTGCAGTGAAAAAATATGACAAACTGGAATTTGGAGATGGGAAATTTGGAGATGAGTTTACTTTTAAAAGTAAACTCAAAACCATATTTGAGGGTGTGAGTGGTTATTTAAGTTAGACCAGTTACTTCTATCTCCGTTA
Organism: Tonatia bakeri; assembly: GCA_004024845.1. NCBI lineage: Eukaryota > Metazoa > Chordata > Mammalia > Chiroptera > Phyllostomidae > Tonatia > Tonatia bakeri. The sequence goes on from PVIA01005288.1 coordinate 83,303, forward strand.
ATAATGGAACATGATAAAATGGAGTTAGCTTCAGCAGGAGCATTAAAGACTGGAATGCAAACATTGGGTTTTCCACAGTGGTCATTTGTCCCTCAGTGACCAATATGCCCATCAGTATGGTGCTGGGTCATTGGGTCACACCACACATGGAGCAAGTGCCAACTCAAGGTACTCTCTGAGAATTAAGTGGAAAAGGTTAGTTGTTAATTTCAGAAGGTAAGAATTTTATCAACCACTCTTCCACTGAGGAGGATGGATTTAAGACCCTGGCCTTGTTTATTAGTAAAATTGTTTTGAGTACTCTTGGGTCCACCAGGAATAGTCTCCCTTTTGTTATTGGGGAGATAGGCAAAGAAACTCAGGAAACTTTTTTTTTCAAGATTTTATTAATTTATTTTTAGAAAGAGAGGAAGGGAGGGAGAAAGAGAGGGAGAGAAATGTGTTCAAAAGAAACATTGATCATTTGATCCATTGCCTCTTGCATGCCCCCAACTGGGGACCTGGCTTGCAGCTCAGGCATGTGCCCTGATCAGGAATTAAACCAGTGACCTTTTGGTTCACAGGGCTGCACTCAATCCAGTAAGCCACACCAGCCAGGGCAGAAAATTCTTAATTAGCCCATGGTAATATAAAGAAACTCTTCATGAAGGCCTGAAATGAGCATGTTTAGGACAAAAAACAGTTTGTCCTTTTGGAACTTGAGATTCTAACCTGGCCTAGGTTGTCAGAAGTATGTCATTTTCTACAAGAAATCAGTAACCTTGAATGGAAGTGGAGCACAGAGCTAGAAGGTCCTACATCTCTCCTGTCCAAGGCAGAATTGGTCCTAGATCAGCAGGAGCCTCCTGCTGATAAACAAGAAGGCTCCCCTGTATTTCCTCCCTGTAAAGTATGGCATTAGAAGCAATACATGTCAATAGCTTTTCACACATTTTTATCCATGGCCTTGAATTTGATTAGCTGTGGAAAGCAAAGGCCATTATTTTAAGTATCTGAAGCTCTCCCTGTAATAGATGAAGAGACAGCTGTGTCTGCCAACATCCCTGAGTGTCTCCAGAGCCATCTATGTTGTGAGGGAGCTTCGAGACTTGTCCGGATATTGCATCATGTTCAAAGGTGTAAGTGATGAGACCATTAGCTTATTCTGGATGTTAATAGGGCTGAATAGGACTTAAAGTGGGAAATTTATTTGAGGGGATGAAGAAGGGTTTCTAAAGAACCAATGGGGAAATAAGACCAAAAAAAAAAAGTAGCAATTCTTACCTGTTTGGGGCAAGGACATTCTACTTGCAGTAGAGCATCCTGATATCCATTTAAAGTATAAAGATACCATCTCAAAATTCCAGAGTGAGTTGGCTAAAGGAGACAGGGAACACAGGAGTTTATGTAGCTAGCTCCTTATGATTCTTAGAAGTTTGATTTTTGTGGAGGTCTCAGAAGGTAGATGTTTTCAAAGAGGGTCATTTCATAAAGGGTGTGTGACAGTTGCAGGATATCAAGCAGACAGCCATGGTAAGCAAAATGCAAGAAAGTGAGGCAGTTTTTCCCCAAATAGGAAAAAATAACTACCTGTGATCAACTTGAGGACAAGACTGGGTCAGCAATGGCATGAAATGTTAAACACTTGCCTTACTCCCTGGCTCCCAAGCTTATTTGTAGATATTAAAATAAATGACAGGTGGAGAACTCAGTGTATATACCCAGTTCTCAGGGTGCTCAAAGCTAGGAGAGGAGGAGCTGGCTGTTCCCTGAATAAACACTCCAATGCTTTAACCAAATAGTGGGGTTTCTCTCCAAAACAATGGGGGTACACTGAAAGAGATAATTATGATTTAGGAATTAGGCCAGATGACTAGGAAGGGACAGGTGGAAAAATGTAAATATGTATGACACTGAAGACTAGAAAGAGAATGATTTCATATATGAAGACCACAGGTAATGAAAAAAAACTTTTGGCTAATAATTTAAAATAATTCTTTGTTTTAATTATCTTATGTAATTTGCTAGTAATATATTTCAGTTTTCTTTTTTTTTTACCTAGTGAGGATATTTTCTCAGATAGCATTTTCTTCACTGAAAGGATATCAATAGTTAATTGTGGTTCCTATAAGAATTTCCCAACAAGGTTTTACTTCTGTTCATTGATTTATTTAACAAATATTTAATGAATATTATGTCAAAAGCATTCTAGTATGATGAGGCCTAAGGTGACTACATTGGAATTAACAATATGGGGGTCATTGGTAACACAGACAGGCAATTTTGGTGTAATGATAAGGGCCAAAGCCTGACTAGAATTTGTTTAGGCAAGAATCACAAATTAGAGACATTAAACTGTGGAAACAGAAATGGAGAATGGGGCCATGAGCATTTTCACTTTAAAAATGGGAAAAGTTGTAGCATGTTTGAAGCTGATTTGAAAGATCTCATAGAGGTGGCATTAATAGTCAATATACATCAAAATGTCCAGAATTCAGACATTTACAGAATCACTTGTCATTTAGATAGTCATTAGAATAATCAAGAGCAGGCAACTGAATTACCAAAGAGCTAAAGTAGGATTTCATTCTTTAAACTTTCTTTAAAAAAAAAAAAAAGATCTTTATTATAGTTTTTTCATTACCTTTTAGTCCCCTTAAGCCCCGTTTCTTCCAGCAATCACCACACTGTTGTCCAGGAATTACTCTGTCCTACCCCGTGGTGCTTAAGTCTGACTCCTAATTATAAATTGATTAGATTAATGACTGATCAGTTTAACATCTAAGGTGGAAAATACAAAGAAGCAACCAAAATGTGAAGACAAGGAAACAGACCCAAATGAAAGAACAAGAGATTTTTGCAGAAGAACTAGATGAGATGGAAGTAAGCAGATTATCAGATAGGGGGTTTAGAGTAGTGATTATAAGTATACTCAATAGCATGAAAAAAAAAGTTATAGAAACCATAAAAAATGACCAATAAGAAATAAAGAATACAGTATCTGAGATAAGTAATACACTAGAAGGAATAAGCAGTAGGTTAGATGAAGCAGGGGATTGAATCAGTGATTTGGAAGACACAGTAGGAAAAAACACCTAGGCAGAGCAGCAAAAAGAAAAAAAAATTTTTTTAAATGAGGAGAGCTTAAGAAATATCTTAGACAACATGAAGTGTAACAACCTCTGCAACGTGGGAATACCAGAAGAAGAGTGAGCAAGGAATTGAGAATCTATTTGAAGAAATAATGACCTAAAAATTCCCTAATCTGGTGAAGGAAAAAGTTAACAAGTCCAGGAAGCTCAGAGAGTTCCAGACAAGTTGGACCCAAAGAGGCCTACACTGAAACACATCATAATTAAAATGACAAAGCTTAAAGATAATTTTTTTTCTTAAAAGTTTTACATAATCATGAATAATGAGAACTGAGAGGACCTGTTAGAATGTAAGACATTCTGTGATTCTGAAATTTTTTAGCTGGGGAGTGTCTTTTACCAATGAAATCTCAGGGAAAAGCCAAACCTGTATGCAGATATTAACAGAATGGCCAGCATTCCTTTACTGACCTCACCCACACAACAGTCTCCTACCGAAGTTTCTGAAGCCTCACGGGGGACATCTAGTATGTTCAGAGGAAATATTCAAAACTGGTATAACTCAGGGATCTCACTTATCTGCAAGGGATCTAGAGGTTTAAATTCCTGCCTGGGGATAAACACAATATTTAGTTTAAGAGCTGGAAGTGGAACCAGTTTCCTGAGTTTCAGGACAATGGAGTATATACTTCTCTCCTTGGCACCTGGGGTTGTGCTCTTTGTTCAGAGAAGTACAGGACTCCTGAATGAATGATTAAATGAATGGTTTAGAGGGAAAGAATACAGAGGCACAGATGTTGAAATACCTGAGGGATAATGCTGTCTTTTGACTTCTTCCTGGAGAAAATGGCAGAGGTTGACATACCTGAGAATAAATGCTGTCTTTGGACTTCTTTCTGGAGAAAATGGCAGAATAGGTAAATGCCATGCTTGCCTCCTCCCATTACCATATCACAATTACAACTAAAGTACAGAGCAACCATCATTGAGAATCACTTGAAGACTAGATGAACAGCATTCCTATATCTAAGTGTATGAAGAGGAAGCCATTGTCAAGAATGGTTGAAGGGGTGGAGGCACAGAAGGGGCAGGTCCTATACTCATAATGTGGTGGTTAAGAAACAAGAGGGATAGCTCAGTTGTTGAGGTTATGCCTGAGGAGTGAGTTTCTCAGTCCCACACCAGGCTCCCCAGCCCATGGCTCCAATGCAGGGAAGAGAAGTCCCCATAATATCTGGCAGTGAAAACCAGTGGGGATTGTGGCTAAGTGAGACAGAGGGCTTCTGGAGTTCCAGATGTTCCTCTTAAAAGGCCCATGCACACAATCACCACTCACAGGATCACTCACTTAGAGCTCTACTGAAAAAAAAAAAAAGCAGCTTGGAAAGTACAAGGGACATATGGGGAGGAGCTGAATTGAGTAGCTTCAAGGCAAGGGGTAAAAGGGGAAGGGTCAGGGCAGCTCACTCTGGAGATGGAAATGCTAGCAGAAACCATTGTTCCCTTGCTAAGCCCTGCCCCCACCCAGTGGCAGGGCAGGCGGACACCAAATTTGAGCTGTCTATTAAGGTGGCTAATGCCGTTCACCCTACCCTGGTGATTCCCTGAGACTCCACCCCACTAAACTTACTTGACTATCCTGACCCTCTTCCAGTGGCTTTTCCACACCAGGGGCCTTCCTCAACTCATGCCAACAACTTTTCTAAAATCTTTCAAAAGCTTGAAAACCCCAAACAGGCAGTGACTGGCCTTGGTGTACCTCATGTTTCCTGCCAAGCAGTCCCAAGCCTGGCACTAGTGGCAGGCAACCTCAGTTTGCAGCCTAGCCTCTCCCAGGTGACTGCAAACTCAGCACAAGTGGCAACCAATCACAGATCCTTTGGTAGCTCCTACCACATGGCTCTGGACTGGGCATAGTAAACAACTTACCTCTGCCTGCACTAGAGTCCCTCCCATAAGGCTCCAGAACAAACATACCCAGTGGCCAGTTTCAGACCATAGTAGGCAACAGCCTCACAAATGACAGACACCAAAGGAAGAATCAACAGGCACTCAAGCCCCACTAAAGCAAATACCACTCAGTGGGGTCAGCTTCCACACAACCGTTCCACTGCTGTAGTCACAGCCAGTCAGCCTGAGGGTTAGTCCAACCCACTGATGTGCCAATAGCAATCAAGGCTCAACTACAACAGAAGTGTGTAGAAAACACACACAAGAGACACCTGTGGAGCATCCCACTGAGGTGACCAAAGAGATTGCACCACTGGACCTCACATAACACCTGTAACATAAGGCTGTTCTGCCAAGACTGAGAGATATAGCAGATCTACCTAATACATAAAAACAAATACAGGGAATTATCTAAAAATAGGAGACAAAGAAGCATGTCCCAAATGAAAGAACAGGACAAAACTCCAGAAGAAGAACTACATGAGATGGAGACAAGCAATCTACCAGATGCAGAGTTCAAAACACTGAATATAAAAATTCTCAGTGAACATAGGGGATAGATGGACTTAGTGAGAACATCAAAAAGAGATAGGAAACATAAAAGGGGACATAGAAAACAAAAACAACCAGTTGAAAATGAATAAAATAACTGTAATAAAAAAATACATTAGAGAAAGTCAACAGTAGATTATGAGATGAAGCAGCAGATTGAATTAGTAATCTGGAAGACAAAGTAGAGGAAAATACCTAATTGGAACAGCAACAAGAAAAAATAATTTAAAAAATAAGAATGATTTAAGGGACTTGTGGGATAACATCAAACCTAACAACATTCACATCATAGGGGACCCAGAAGGAGAGAGAGAGCAAGGGATGGAACACCTGTTTTAAGAAATAATGACTGAAAACTTCCCTAACCTTGTAGACAAAATAGACTTACAAGTCTGGGAAGCACAGAAAGTCCCATACAAAATGAACCCTAAAAGACCCATACCATGACACATCATAATTAAAATGCCAAAGGTTAAATACAGAGAGAATCTTAAAAGTGTCCAGAGAAAAGCAAGTAGTTGCATACAAGGGAGCTCCCATGACTGTCAGATGATTTTTCAACAGAAATTTTTCAGTCAAGATGGGATTAGCATGAAATATTCAAAGTTTGAAAAGCAAGGGCCTATAATCAAGACTGCAGTAACCAGAAAGCTTATCATTTATATAAAGAGTTTTCTAGACAAGAAAAAACTAGAGTATGTTGCCACTAAACCAGTATTACAAGAAAGGTTAAAGAGACTTATTTAAAAGGATAAAAAATATGAATAAGAAAATATAAGAAAGAAAAATTCTCACTGACAAAGGCAAACAAATAACAAGCAGTGGATCAACTAACTATAAAGCTAATGTTAAAAGTTAAGAGGCAAAAAGAGGGAGAACATGTGTAATTACAACAAGAAATTAAGAAATACACACACAAAAGGAATACAAAATAATGACAAAAACATTAATGTGGATGGGTGGTGGATAAAAATTATAGTGATACTAGAATACGTTTGAACTTGAGCAACCATTGATTTAAAATAGACTTCTATAAACATAGATTGGTATGCAGGAAGTACATGGTGACTGTAAACTAAAAATCTACAAGAAATTAAAGGGAAGAAATCCTAAAACAACAGTATAGGAAGACATCAACATACAAGAGAAGAGAGCAAAACAGTAAGAAAAGAATGGAGAAGAAATACAAAAAAAAATTAGAAGACATTTAATAAAATGTCAATCAATTACAAGCATATCAATAATTACTTTAAATATAAATTGGACTAAATGCTCTATTCAAAATGCATAGGGTGGCTGAAAGGGTAAAACAACAAGACCCATACATATGCTGTCTACAACAGACCTACTTCAGATCAAAAGACACACACAGACTGAAGGTAAAGGAATTGCCCCTCACTACCTGGTTTATTTCACTTAATATAATGCTCTCCAGTTCCATGCATGCTGTCACAAAGGGTATGAGCTCCAGAAACATTGAAATTAATAATCTGACAGTAACCAGAGGGGAGGCGGGAGGGGATAATGGGGGGAAAAGAGGGAAGGGTTTTCAGGAACAACTATAAAGGACACATGGACAAAACTGAGGTGGGGATGGTTGGGGTGGGAAGGGGTAAATGCAGACAACTGTACTTGAACAACAATAAAATAATAAGAAATAATAATAATAAATATTAATGAACTACAATTTAGTCTCTAGATTTGCAATCACTTTTGCAAAACCACAATAGAAACAACAATAATAATCTTACAAATGCTAAAAATGATTTAAAAAGTTATTTTCATGCAAATGGAAATGAAAAAATGCTGTGGTAGCAATACTTACGTCAGACAAAATAGTTTTTAAAACAAGGGCTGTAGCAAGGGACAAAGAAGGGCATTTCATAATAATAAAGGAATTAACAAGGACATAAATCTCATAAACATCTATGTACCTAACATAACAGCTCCTAAATATATAAAGAAATATTGACAGCTGTAAAGGAAGAGCTCAACAGTAATACAGTCATAGTAGAGGATTTTAATACTCCGGCGATGGATGTATCACCAAGACATAAAATCAACTGGGAAACAGTGGCTTTAAATGACACATTACAGCATATGTACTTAAGTGACATTTTTGGTACTTCTCACCCCAAAGTAACAGATTGTACATTTTCTCAAGTACACAAGGAATATTCTCCAGGATAGGCCCATGTTTGGCCACAAAACAAGTGCCAGTAAATTCAACAATATTGAAACCATACCATGCATCTTCTTTGCTCACAATGGTATGAAATAGTCAAATGCAAAAAGAAAATTGAAAAGCAAATAAACATATGGAGGCCAAATAACAAGGCTACTAAATAAGGTATGGGTTAACAATGAGATCAAGGAAGGAATCAACCTATCTGGGACAAATGAAAATGAAAATACAATTACCCAAATATTTAATGGACAGAGCCAGAGTAGTCCTATTAAGGAATCATTAGCAATATAGGCTTATCTCAAACAAACAATTTAATCTTATACCTAAAAGAACTAGAAAAATAGCAAGCACAAAGTGAGTAGGACAGAAATAATAAAGATCAGGATGGAAATAAACATAATAGAGCTTGAAAAAAACAATAGAAATGATCAGTGTAACCAAGAGTTAGTTCTTTGAAAAGATAACACAAAATTGATAAATGTTTAGCCAGGTTAACCAAGAAAAAAGAGAGTACCCAAATACATTAAATCAGAAATGAAAGGAGAACTGACAACACAGAAATACAAAGAAATATAAGGAAATACTATGAACAACTCTATGCCAAAAATTGGACAATGTAAAAGAAATTAATAAATTCCTAGAATCATACAATCCTCAGAGGCAGAGTCAAGAAGAAATGGAAAATATGAATAGAGTGTTAAGTGCTAAGGAAATCAAATCAGTTTTCAAAAAACTCCCAACAAGTTAATGCATTGGATCATATGGCTACATATGGCTACAATTTTACCAAATACTCAAAGAAATTAATACCTATACTTCTCAAACAAACTCCAAAAACTGAAGAGGGGGGAAGGCTCCGAAACTCATTTTATGAGGACAGTGGAAGCATTACTCTGATACCAAAACCAGACAGAGACTCTACAAAAAAAATGTGTGTGTGTGTGTGTCCTTGATGAATGTAGATGCAAAAATTCTCAAAAAAATCTTGGTATACCAAATTCATCAATACATAAAAATTCAACAATACATGAAAAAGATCATATACAGCAATTCATTTATTATTGCAAAGCCGATTCATTATCTGCATATCAATTAACATGATGTGCCACATAAATGAAAGGAAGGGTAAAAATCATGTGATCATATCAATAGATGTAGGAAAAACATTTGACAAAATCCAATATCCATTTATGATAAAAACTGCCAACAAAGTGGGGATAAGAATGTATGTCAACATAATAATGGCTATATATGACAAACTCACAGCTGTCTTCATACTAAATGGAGAAAAGCTAATAGTGTTTTATTTGAAAGTCGAGGAATGGGATAGTTTCACCGTTCCTGTTCAACATAGTATTGAGCTTTTGCACAGCAAAATAATCCATCATCTAAATGAAAAGGGAACCCAGTGAATGGGAGAACATATTTGCCAACAATACATCTAACAAGGGGTTAATTTCCAAAATATTAAAAGAACTTATACAACCTAACACCAGAAAGACAGATGATCCAATTATAAAATGGGCAAAGGATCAAAATAGACACTTCTTTAAAGAGGACCTACAGATGGTCAACAGACATATGACAAATGCTCATTGTCGCTAATCATCAGAGAGATGCAAATTAAAATCACAATGAGATATCACCTCATACCTGTTTCTATATCCTCACCAACAATGTGTTGGCAGTGTAGAGAAAAGGGAATCCTTGTGCACTATTGGTGGGAATGCAGACTGGTGTGGTCTCTGTGGAAAACAGTATAGCGTTTCCTCAAAAAACTAAAAATGGAACTGCCTTATGACCCAGTGATCCCAATTCTGGGAATATATCCTAAGAAACCTGAAACACCAATTTGAAAAAATATATGCACCCCTATGTTCATTGCAGCATAATTTACAATAGCCAATATCTGGAAACAACCCAAGTGCCCATCAGTAGATGAGTGGATTAAAAAGCTGTGTTACATTTACACTATGAAATATTACTTGGTCATAAAAAGGATATCTTACCTTTTGGACAGCAGGGGATGACCAAGAGATTATTATGCTAAGTGAAATAAGCCAGTCAGAGAAAGTCAAATACCATAAAATCTCATATATATGTGGAATAAAATAAACAAAATGAACCAATGAACAAAGTGGAAGCAGAGGCATGGATACATGGAAGACTGACAGCTGTCAGACTGAGGGAGTTTGGGGGCTGGATGAAAAGTGAAGGGATTAAACAAATATATATATATATTAGATATATATATTAAACAAATATATATATTATATATAATAGATATTGATATGTATTGCTTATATATATCTAATATATAAGCAAATATATGTATCTAATAGATATTGATATACACACAGAGACAACAGTCTGGTGGTAGCTAGAGGGAAAGGGGTTGGGGATAGGTGGAGATGGGCAAAGGTGGGGGAAACAGACTTTAAGTGATGGATACACAATGCAGTGTGCAGATGATTATTTATTTAGTTGTACCCTTGAAACTTGTATGGTTTTGCAAACCAATGTCACCCCAATAAATTCAATAAAAAACATACTATTGGAAGTCCTAGCCACAATAATCAACAAAAAGAAGAAATACAAGGCATCTATTGATAAAATGGAAAGGAGGAAGTAAAACTGTTATTATTTGCAGATGACATGGTACTATATATTGAAAACCCAAAAGAGTCTACCAAAAAACTACTAGAATTGATAAATTAATTTAGTAAAGTAGCAGGATACAAAGTAAACATTCAGAATTCAGTTGCACTTTTATACAATAGTAATGAACTATCAGAAAGAGAAATTTTAAAAAAATTGTATTTTCATGAAAAACAAGAAGATACCTAGGAATAAATGTAACCAAGGAGGTTAAAGACCTATACTCAGAAAACTATGATACACTGAAGAAAAAATTGAAGACACAAATAAATGGAAGGATACACCATGCCCAAGGATAAGCAAAATTAATATAGTTAAAATTTCCATATTACCCAAAGCAATCTACAGATTCAATGCACTTTCTATCAAAATACCAATGACGTTTTTCACAGAGTTAGAACAATTAATACAAAAATTTATATGGAACCACAAAAGACCCTGAATAGCCACAGCAATATTGAGAAAGGGCAAAGTTGGAGGTATCATACAACCTGATATTAAATTATACTACAAAGCTACAGTAATCAAAACAGCATGGTATTGCCATAAAAAGAGAAACATTGATCAATGGAACAGAGTAGAAAACCCAGAAATAATTCCATGCCTACATGGTATTAATCTGTGACTTAGAGGTAAGAATATTCAATGGGGTAAAAACAGTCTCTGCAATAAATATTGGTAAAATTGGACAGACACATGCAAAAGTGTAAAACTGGATCACTTTCTTATACTATATACAAGAATAAATTAAAAAATGGATTGAAGACATAAATTGAAGACCCAAAACCATAAAACTCCTAGAAGAAAACATAGACAGTGATCTCTCTAACATTGCTCTTAGTAATACTTTTTTTCTGACATGTTTCCATAGTCAAGGGAAACAAAAGAAAAAATAAATAAATGGGACTATACTAAAAAGTTTTTGCATAGCAAAGAAAACCATCAAGAAAAACAAAAAGACAGTCTATTAAGTGGGAGAATATATTTGCTAATTATACACCAGATAAGGGTTTAATATTCAAAATGTATAGCAAACTCATACATGTTAATATCAAAAAAAATGGACAGAGGACCTGACTAAACATGTCTCCAAAGAAGACATACATATGGCCAATACATATATGACAACTTGTTAAACATCATTAATCATCAGGAAAATGCTAATTTAAACCACGAAGAGATATCAGCTCACACCTGTCAGAATAAATCAATGAAAAACAATTGTTGTCAAGAACATGGAAAAAAGGGAACCTTATGTACTGTTGGTGAGACTGTATGTTGGTAAAGCCAATATAGAAAACAGAATGGAGGTTCCTCAACAACAACAAAAAAAAAAATTAAGAAGGAGCTACGATATGACCCAGCAATTCTACTTCTGAGTATTTATTCGAAGAAATCCCAAACACCAATTCAAATAGATATACACACCTTATTTTTCTTGTAACATTATTTACTTACATAACCAAGATGTGGAAGCAACCTAAGTGTCCACAATTGACAAATGGATAAAAAGGTGTCATACATATATACAGTGGAATATGAATATGACTCAGCCATAAAAAAGAAAGAAACCTTGCTATCTGCCAACATGAATGGACCTAGAGGGTATTCTGCTAAGTGAATAAACCAAACATAGAAAGACAAATACTATGTATTTTTTACTTATATGTGGAATCTAAAAAAATAAAGGAACAAAAGAAACAATCACATAGATACAGAAAACAAATTGATGGTTGTCAAGTGGGTGGGAGAATTGTGCAGATGGCTGAAAAAGGGGAAGTCATTAAGATGTACAAATTGCCAGATATAAAAACAGTTACATGAATGTAAATGACAGCCTAGGGAATATAGTCTATAATATTGGATATCTTTGTATGGTTTCATATAAGTACTAGACTTATTGAGGTGTTTATGTTGGAAGTTGTGTATGAGGGGCATACCAAAAATGGAATTTATTTACAAAAATTGTATATTTATTCTTACATATTTAAACTTCAGTCACCGTCAAAATAATCCCCATTTGATGCAATACACCTATGGAGACATTTTTCCACTGCTCAAAACAGATTTTGAACTCATCAATTTTGATGCATTTTAGTGCTTTTACTGTTTTTTGTTTCACCTCTTCCACATTGGCATAACATTTCCTGTTGAGGATGTTTTTCATCTGGGGAAACAGAAATGTCACTCAAGGTGAATTTGGGTGAAGAGGGAGGGTAGGGCTCAGAGGTCATGCAGTCTTTGGTCAAAAACTGATGAATGCTTAGTGCAGTGTTAGCAGGTGTACTCATAAATCACCCATCACAAAATGGGCAAACTCATTGAGAGAGTCTTAAAAAAAATTCACTGAATCCATATGCAGCTTCTCACAACAACTGCAGCTGATACATTGATACAGAAGAGTTTCTAGAACACTCTCCTAGTGGAAGAAACCTGTACTACAAGGGTCCTGCCTGTCAGAAGATAATTCCCTTTTTTGGAGGTCCGCCTCATAAATGTCTAATTAGTATTTTGTACACCTAAAACTGATGATATAATATTGTATGTCAACTGTAATTGAAAAATTAAAAAAAGTTAATAAAGGAAAAAAGTTATAAATAAGAAGCCATAGAAATGTCCAGGCATTTGATAACTGTATCAATTAGGGTTCCCTGGAGAACAAAACCAGTAGGATCTATCTATCTTTCTGTACACACACACACACACACACACACTTTTTTTAATCCTCTCAAGGGCATGCTTAGAGAGAAGAAGTGGGGAGGGAGGAGAGAGAGAGAAAGAAATATTGATTTGAGAGAGAAACATAGATTGGTTGCCTCCTGTACATGTCCTGACAAGTAATCAAACCCACAATCTTCTGGGACATGGCACCAATGCTCCAACCAACTGAGCAACCTGGCCAGGGCAAACCTATCTTGTTATACTCGTATACTGTGGAATACTAGTTGGCCATAAAAAGGAAGATTTTTCTAGAGACATCATGGATAGACCTGGAGAAAGTTACACTAAGTGAAATAAGCAAGTCAGAGAAAGATAAATACCACATGATTTTACTCATATGTAGAATCTAATGAACAAACTGAACTAACAAGCAAAATAGAGATATTCATAGATACGGAGCAGGCTGACAGCTCTGGGGGTGGAGGCATAGTCAGGGGGTAGAGCAAGTGAAAAAGAAAAAGGACTCAGGGGCATGGACAAAGATGTGTTGATTGCAGGGGAAAGTGGTGGGTGGAGGTGGAAAGGGTGTAAGGGGGATAAATGGTAATGGGAAAATACAATAAAAACATTTTTAAATTTATTCATTCATTGCTTTTAAACATAGTAAAGAAACGATGCTATTTTCTAACTCAAGTCCAAAAGGATGTGACGGTTTTTAAATTTTATTTTATCGTTATTCAATTGCAGTTGTCTCTATTTTCTCCCATTACTCTCCCCTGCCCTACCCACCCTCACCTCCTACATTCAGTCCCCCCTCTCATTGTCCTTGTCCATGAGCCCTTTATAGTGTTCCCTGCCTTGACCCTTCCCCTTCTTTCCCCCATTACCCTGCTTCCCCCTCCCCTCTGGTCACTGTCAGTTTGTTCTTTATTTGCATGTCTCTGGTTCTATTTTGCTCTCTTTGACTGACTTTTAAAATGCCTGGTAGTATTTTGATGAAAGTTGAGTAGTTTCTTAAGCTCTTGTAAGGGGTAATTTTAACATTAGAAGTCTAAAATCTGAAAGCATGTTCCTTAAACAACAATAAAATAAGAGTTAAAACAATAAGTAAATAAAATCTGAAAGCAACTTGAACTTTGAAGAACACATTTTTCACTTATAGAGAATTTCAGACACATTAAAATCTTTTCAGAACCCAAATCAGCACCACAGTGGGATCAATAAGCCATATCACAAAATGGATTGAGTTAAAAATATTTGTTACTGTCTTCAGTGGGAGGCTCTTCTATGTTAATCCTATGGGGAAATATCCTTTTATCACATCATATTCATCTTTCTGAAGGACAAGTATTCTTTCATAGCACCACTTAAGATATGACCTTGATTATGTGAACTTAGTTCATTACCCAGAATATAAACCTTCAAATTAAATTCTCCTTTGTTTCAAATTTACGACCAGGAAAATCAGCCTCCTGTTCGAGTGAAGGGAGAGCATCATTGGTGATGCAGTGTCCTTAAATGTGACTCAGCGTGTCGTGCAGATCGCTCTGTGGTGTTAGGTGGAGCACACACAACTTCTGCAGATCCCTCCTCAAGTTTCTACGGAGACCAGTGTTGATAAAGTGTAAGATATTAAGTCTTTTACAGGTGACCCAAAATGTATTCTTTACCTTGAAAAATTTTTTAAGGGAATGTGCATTTATCATCCTTATGCTGTTCACATGTTGTCAAAAGCTGGCACGTGAGAATAACTTTAAGGATTAATTTTTAATTTTTGAAGATTCTCAAAACTTTACAATTACTTCATAATTTGCTGAATCACTTCTTTCTGGATACTGTAATTTTGGCTTCCTTTGTAGAAACTACTCCAGTATTCCAAAATCACTGCAGGCTGATAAAGAAAATAATATGGGGAGCCCTTTTCCTTTTTAAAAAAAAATATGTATCTAATATAACCTCCGTATTATTGTACTGCACCCTTTAATAGAAAGAGAGACAGATTCTCTCAATTCTGAGGGTCAAGAGAAAGTCTGTATCTGATTAATTGAAATGCCTGCTCCCATGGACCAGTGAGGCCTCACAACCAAGCTTCAGGTCTCCTTGTCTGTGGCAGCTCATATACTTGGAGTTCAGTTTAGTGACCAGTTATTAGAACTCTCTTCAGTCACAAAGTTTTTCTTTTTTCCCTTGCATTTCTAGATCCATGGTTTCAGTGTTTTAATCAGTTCTCCATTTTTATTGAACTTTACTTTTATAATAGATAATCTTGTACCTTGCAGGCAAGTAGGCAATACATATGTATCAATGAAACTGTATCATCTCTACACTAGGAAATGTAAACTTATATTAGTTATAGTAAAATTATTTATCTTCATTTTATAAATCTATTAATTCTTTACTCACAGGTTGTTAAAGGCTAAGTTTAATTTCTTTGTTATTTACAATGTAAGATTACTGAGAGCAGGTTCCAGATTTCAAGTAAGAAATGTTGAAGACAGAATTTCACTTTTCAAGTTTGTGAATGATAGAAGTGTGAACTGAATGAGTCAGTGTTGCTAAATGAATTTTAACAAAAATAGCTATGGTAGACTACTTTGCCAGTTCTCTCTCTCTCTCTCTTTCTCTCTCTCTCTCTCTCACACACACACACACGACAGCTTTTACAGTTGTGATATAATACTCCATATATGTCTTTATTTTGTGACTGAGATCATATCTGTGAAAACTAGGCTTTCAAAAGAGTGTAGGAAAAATTGAGAACAACTGTTTGTTGGCTCCCCTCCCAGCTTTATTTCAATATAATTGACATATAGCATTGTGTAAGTTTAAGGTTGATTTGGTAAACTGACACATTGCAAAATGATATCCACCATAACATTAGCTAAAACCTGCCTCACGGCACCTAATTACTATTTTTTTTTGTTGTGACAATGTTTAATATCTACTCTTTTAACAACTTTCAAGTAGTTTTTATTGCCTTCTAACTAATAAAATGCTAGTCCTACCAAGTGGATTCACTTCGGTCTCTGAGATACAGATTTGTTCTCCTAGAAGTCAAGATTGAGCATTAATCTTTTAATAGCCTGTTCAAATTTAGGTTTAGAATATTCAAATTGTTAAGCTACTAGTCCTTAAAGTTTTTATGCAGTTTTTTGTATAAAAGTTTTGAATTCATGGAATATCCTATGATATTATATTTTTCTTGGTTTTAGAACTGTTAATATTGCATTAAAAAGTAACAAAATATTAGGACAGTTCCTTACTCTTAATCATCCTTGTCCTTTTCCCTCTCAAACATAGTTTACTCCAATTGGTTAATCTCAGTTTGTACATAAATAGAATGACATTTAGGACAAAAAGACTTTTTTTCTCCCATTTTGGTAGATACATTGGGTTTTATGATCCATTGCAGGGAATTTGTTTTTTGACTTTGGGTAACTTAGTTGTTCCTTCTGGACTATTCCCTCTTCTGTGATATGATAGGTTGAACTGCTTTTTCTCTAAAGCCCTCTAAGCATTAGAATTTTATGAATCTATATCAATTCAAAGTCACTGAAATTCATCACTGAAATTGAAGAAGACCTCAAATTTGGAGAAAATTCTTTATTACTAAGAGTATATAAAGTGATTCTATAATCTATTGTTGATTCTAGATATTTTTTCATAAAATATTACATAGAGAATTATGGCAGAAAGGAATGCCATTTTCTTCATTTAAAAAGTCTCAACTTCACAGAACAGGAGCTATTTAAATATTATAATTTTAAAAATTAAATCTATTCCTCTTGAAAGAAAAACTAATTCCTGAATTCATTCTATATTTCATTCCAATATTATACATCTGAAATCAGTATGAATTTGTAGCCATAATGTCCTTCAACCTTTGACTTGGCAGAAATACTCAGCAAATAATGGATAAAATAAAATAAGAAAACATTTTTTATTCTTCTATCTTCTTTCTTTGACTTGTGCTTTACTTCATTGAGGATGTTTCCTAGCTTTAGTGTGTCAAAATATCGTTTTGGGGTCCCAAAGTTTTTGAAATATCTTGAAGACAGTACAGAGCTATAGCAACCATGTTCTGTATCCAGTAATCATTAAAATCCCATCCTATTTTAAGAAATTATTTTTTAGTTTCTATTTTGTTTTTTAATAAATTAGCAAATACTTTCTTAATATTCCAATACAATACTATCAGCTAAAGACAGGACTCAATACAAGTGAGTTATATACTTCTCACTAGGCAGTGGTTCTCCATGTTGGCTCTCCATCAGAATCATTATAAACATCTCAACAAATCCCCACTGCCCAGTCCTCACCTCAGTCTACTGAAAGCAGTGGCCTGGGCTGGAGCTCAGATATCAATAGTGTTGAAAGATGCCCAGGTGATTCCAGTATGAAGATGCAGTTAGACACTCTCATTAGGGTTCTTTGTTTGAAATATCACAATAGCCTAGATATTAGAGAACTATCACCTAATGTACTGGGTTTTTGGATAGCAAAATATGGTAGAGATTGCCTTGTAGGGTGAGTCAGGATTGAGTTGGAAGTCTGCCTCTATCAATACCAGTTATGTTAACTTGGAAACATATTTTACTGTAGTCTGAAATTTTATTCCAGCTTTAGCATTAATCTTCAAAACTTGATTATAGCAATTTTCTATATCATATCTAGAGGTTGATAGATTCAAAATTTCAATCCAGTAGCTTTGGTTCAAAGGGCCATGTGTTGAAGAGACCTTTAGTTTGATATTCAGCTAATGACTTGTGGTTAAGAAGATTTAGATTTTAGGAATTTGAAGTTCAATGGATTGATGTTGATATTTCCATTATCTAAGAAGTAAGAGATTTCTGAGCAAATCAGTAGTGTGAACCTTGTTAATGTGTCCTGAATGTGGTAAGCCTATGTACAAAATGCAAGCCATTTTGAGAACTTTGTTAAGTTAATGTTCATCCTCATTACAAATGATTCTTATACATTTTTAAAAGCAGGTTTGGAAACTGAGAGGTAACAATGGGGAGAGACTGAGATGAGAGGCAGAGAATTTGGACTCTCATCTGGATTTTGCCATTTATTATCAGTTTAGTTATGAGTAATTACTTAATCTTTGCATCTTAATATCCTCATCTATAAAATGGAAATAAGAATATCTATAGGGTTCTTATGAGGCTCAGATTAGATCATTCATTTTCATTCATTTATTCAACAAATATGTGATTCACAAAGTGCCTGTTACTTGCGAAGCAGCAGTCTAGATGTGAAGGATATAAAGAAGGAAAATTAGTCCTTGGGAAAAGTTAGCAAATATATTAGTCACTGCTCACATTAAAAAAAAAATCATTTTGTAAGCCCTTTGAAGAGGGCTTGCTCTTTCATCTTCATGTTTCTATTTCTTACTACCTGGCACATAACATAGAAAGATCTAAAATACTGGTTATAAGAATGAATGAATCTCACAATTTATTTCCTTGAAAATAGTTTGTTACTCTAGACTGGTTCTCTCTTGAACAAGAAGAAATGAGCAAATCTGGATGTGGTTTAATTTCCCTGCTGGTTTAAACTACCTCATGAACTTGAACATGGTAGTCTAATGTGAGGTTCTTTCAAACCATAGCAATGGGTAATCTTTTTAGTTGGAGTTTGATTCAATGTAAGTTAGTATTCCCTTTTTTCTAATCAGCATTTCAACTTCAGGAGTACCTGTTTTTGACTTAATGTCCTTTTTATATTTGGTGTATTTGAACTCCAGTATTTCTGCTTGAAAGGAAGAGAACTTTACTTGACATTATTTTTTTCCATTAAGTTTCTAAAGAAGTCACTTCAGGCTTTAGCTGAAGAGCTCAGTTGGTTGGAACATCATCCTGATACGCCAAGGTTGCATGTTCAGTCCGTGGTCAGGGCACATACAAGATTTGGCCAATGAATGCATTAAAAAGTGGAACAACAGCCCTGACTGGTGTGGCTCCATGGATTGAGTGGGAGCCTGCAAACCAAAGGGTTACCAGTTTGATTCCTGGTCATGACACATGCCTGGGTTGTGGGCCAGGACCCCGGTACAGGGTGCATGAGAGGCAACCACACATTGATGTTTCTTTCCCTCCCTTCCCTTCTCTCTAAAAATAAATAAATAAAATACGTTTAAAAAGTGGAACAATAAATTGATGTCTCTCTCTCGCTCAGTCTCTTTTCCCCACCCTGCCCCCAACTCTCCCTCTCATTTCCTCTCTCTTTAAAATCAATCAATCATTTTTTCTTTTTAAACAAGGCACTTCATAAATGTGATTTCAAACAGCTTGGATTGTAATCTTCTTACTTTATGGGAAGAAAGAGTTCGGTTTCAGCAGCACTCCTACCACATGGCCTGGATAATGCTCAATGCAGAGATTTTTTAAACCTGGATAGTACAGCTAGCAATGAATTGGTGCTTGTGCATTTGGTCTGTGTTCACAGGTTATTCTAAACTAGGTCAGGGACTGTGGATGGTGTCTTTTTCTATACTCTTTTAGAGAATGTGAACAAATGGAGAATTGCAATCTCCTTTCATACTGGGTCACAGAAATAAATACTTTTGAGGATTTAAGTTTTGTCTCTTTATAACAGGTTACTCTCTTTGCAGCCCCATGTATATTTAGTATAGCTGAAGGAGGACTTTGTGTGCTGAATGCCAGTCTTTTATTTGAATAACAGAATTTTAAAGTCAAAAGAACCTTGAACTTGATCCAGCCCTGCCATCCATGTTCTAGACAGATAAAATTGAGGAGGAATGAAGAGGCTGTGATAGTCAGCATCAGTGTGTGTGTTGGGGGTCGGAGGTCCTAGGATGCTTTTCCTGAGTTTTTGTTCTATTGGCTGTCCACTGGGTTAGAACTATGTGAATCCTGCCAGCTTCTGTGGACACTGCTAGGAAAAAATTCACAGATAGTCAATGTAAGATATACATAATGTTTATGTTCCTGTGTGTTTGTAACTGTGTAAAGTGATATGTAAGTTTACAAATTTATTTTAAAGTCTTAAAAAGTAAATTCCATTTTCAAATATTCATTTGTACACAGTTGAGAGAGCCCATGTTCAATGTGGCCTACAAGGATTTGGGTTGGGCTCCATCTTATTCTTTAAAAGTCACTCACATGGCCCTTGGCATAGATGCTCCTTAGGTAGCCCAGAGCACATACTATTTTCCCACGTCTGAGGTTATAAAGTTAGTGCTACCTCTGCCTGGTATTAAATCTGGTTTTCTTAGACAAGAGATGAATGAACACCAGAGAGGTTAAATTTTTTGCTCAGAGGTTCACAACATATAGTGACAAGTTGGCAATAAAATGTATGTACCTCCTTTTATAGAGTCTCAGCTCCCACGTTTTGCTACAGCCCCAGCTGCTGCTGCAGAGGCTCTTCATCCTTGGAGGCATAGGAAAATATCATAGATTTTTTTTTCATGGAAAGTAAGAACCTCATAGCTATGATTTTTGCTAGCAGGTCATGGAAAGAAAGTACTGGTGTTACTCATTTTGTGGGTTAGAGATGTGGAGTGAGTAATGTATGGCAACCCTGGAGTGTTCCAGGGGCACTGTGTTATGCATTTTGTAGAAAGAAGTTTCTTACCAAGATAGCCCTTTTCTGGGTTCATTTTCTAGGATCTCCAGATAGACTGAATTCCCAAAATGTTATGGAACATGAATGGGGAAGAAAAAAGTAAATCAAGTATCAAATTTACATTGACTACTTCATACTTTTCACTGTACTTTTTCAGAGTGCAAATTCACCTGCACCAGTGGTAAATGCTTGTATCTTGGTACACTGGTCTGTAACCAACAGAACGACTGTGGGGACAACAGTGATGAAGAAAACTGTCTCCTGGTGACTGAACATCCACCTCCAGGCATCTTCAACTGTAAGTCCCTTCTACTCACCTTGGTATCACTAAGTTTGGTTGGTTTTGAAATAGTTAGGAGGTAGGGTCATGTGGAAATGGGAAAGATGTTTTTATTTTATTTTTTGAGAAGAAAACACATTTTCATTTTCATAAAGGGAATTTTTCTTCTTTTAAGATAGAAAGATGGTGTCTCTAAAAGTGAGAAATGTATTCTATTTACAGAGATGGTCAGTGGCACTCACTCTGTTTTAGAATAAACAGGCTTTTGCTACTTATCTTAGAAGCACTGACAGGGTTCCAAGAAATAATGTCAATTTAGTATTCCTTCTGTCAGCTTTGTAGAATTTTTAAGAGTAATTTTAAACAATTTTAAAATAATTTCAAATAAATAATTTTAAATAAGCAAAGAAAGGTATGTGGAAAGTCCATAATCAATCATGTAATTAAAATAATAAAATAGAAAAATTTACATTGAACCTTTAAAAAAGGTTCTGATCATGTTTTCTTCTATTCAGTATCAGATGGAAAACAGCTTAAGTGAGGTAGGGGTTTACATATGTGAATCCCAAGATTGAGGCTTTGAGCATTTCTTGCATGTAAAGAGGTGAAATTAGAGCTTGAAGTTCATTGATTTTTGATCTCATGATTTTTATGAAGAGGAAGAAAAGGGAAGGCATTTTTGAAACACTGCTGAACTTTTCTTAGGAGAAATAGCTTATTGTTTCCTTGGGCTAAGTGAAGGGGGTTGAGAATGAGAGAATGTTTTTGCAGTAGTTTGCCCTGGAGGTATGTTTATAGCACTGACATTCTCCCTGGGGCCTGAGGTCTTCTTACTGAGATCATTTCATGAAACATTCAGCTATCTCTTCAGTTTTACTGACATTATTTTGAGAAGTTATATTTGTTTTTATTCATGGCTTTTAAATTTTTGTTATGAAAAGTACACTATATAGTATTGATACTGTAATGTGAAATGGGAACAGATTTTAAAAAAGAAATAATTTTCTCTATTCCTACTATATTTTTATATTGGGGGAAAGCTCAGAAAATGACTGTGCTTAGTAAATTTTAAGCCTGCTATTTATGTTTGCTAAATTCAAGAGTTTAATAGTGCAACAGTTTTCTTGATGTTTTTCTGATTTTTTAAGCATGTTCTTAGAGGCTTATCTCTATGCTTTCAGAAGACAATTTAAAGTTAGGTGTGCACTTTCTTGGTATTTGGTCCATGTGTTTCCTCTGGTGGTGTTTTGTGCAATAGTCTTTGCAGTCCTTAACACTGTAATTTGAGTAATGCATCTTGCCTGGATGCAAAGAATGGGTTCCCAAAGTGATTGATTGTCCTGCCTGCTTCAACCCAGACTGCTGGGATCTTGGCCCTGCCACTTACCTAATAGTCAGACAGCTCTGTGGCTTTATCTGCACAATGTGTCATGACAGTGGGTATTGTGACGATTAGGTGGGATGGTCCACATAAAGCAATTACAACAGAATCTTGCTAGTACTAAGCTCTTGACATAGGTCAGCTAGACTCAAGCCAAGTATGTTAGTAGGAGAAAAGCAATGTAAAGGCATTTTCTTGCTTTATTTTCTCTAGACTTGAGTAACAGCAAACACATGCATGATAAGCCATGGAAAGACTATTAGGACTGTGTGTGGTACCTTGACTGGATTTGAGAGTTCTGTGTAAAAAGCAGGCAGTGCCTAGGGCACTTCATGAACTGTTTCTCTGAATCTTGAAGGTGCTTCTCCTTCATTTCAGGCTCTTTCCACTGCAGTTCTCCTATTGTACCAGACCCCTGCCCTGCCCTGCCCTGCCCTGTTTTCTCATCAGTATTATTCCATGCTTTCAAAACCTATTTCCAGATATGTTTCTATCTTTTGAAAACCTATTTCCAGATATGTTTCAAAATTAAATATTCCATCCTTTTGAAAATAAACCTATTCCATGCTTTTGAAGACCTATTTCCAGATATGTTTCTATCTATTTTTATATATGTGAATATTTAATTTTGCTTAGGAGCCAGTGAAGTAGTTACATCTATAAATGGTTCAGCATTACCCAGGCAGCTATAAGAATTTGGCTTAACAGAGGAATCTGAAGATCCTATTGGCAAACTTTTGGTCCCTTTTAAAGCTTGTTGTGTCTTTATAGCTGAAATGGAAGGATATTTACAATGTGGTCTCTTTTCAGAGGACTAGAAAGCTAGGAGACAGAATGACAAACGGCAAGACCATGGGGGAGGCTTCAGTTTGAGTTTCAGTTTAAGGAAGTGATTAAACCCCATTAAGGCTTAGTTTCTCTATCTGTAAAATGGGAATAATTTCTGCCGTATAAGGTTTCTCTGAGTATTTAAATAACATAATAAATATGAAAAGAATAGTCTGTATAAGCACATTGTGTGCTTCATCCCCACTCATTGTGTAGCCATTTTGGGGGGAGGTGGGCCATCATGACTGTGTCATCCATCATAATGCCAAAAACACTTATATAACAGGAGTTACCATGTGTCCAAAGGTCAGTTCATCCTCAGAGAGTCTGGATGATTCCCACTTATTCTGCCCCCTGGAGAAGTCTTCCAAGGTGAAGGTGGCTTGCTCTGATCTAGTCATCAGCCCCCTCTACATTGCTTTCCTCTGGTTTTCTGCAAGTACTAGAAAAAGCCAGGCCCACTGGTTACATTGAGATATTCAGAGTTTGTTGTAGCTGATCTGTTGTTTAATGTCAGGTGCCTTTGGGAAAGGGTGTAGTTTTTCTGCTCTTTGATGATGATAGAGGGTGATCTAATATTGAATGAATATATTCACTTCCATATACTATCTTGCAAGAGTACAGAGTAAACAAAGGATATTTTTCTTCCTACTAATAGCTGTGTAATGATGCTTACAAGCTTTCCATTTGTAAGTGGGTTTTAATGTATCTACCAATGTGTTTCCTACAACAGATGGACGATTAGCCCTTCATGGAATGCTAACTCTGATGATAAAGCTCACCTTATACTCCACCTTGAGAACTTGAAGTATTAGAGGAATTCTTGTCTATAAAAATGGTGTACTCCAGAAAAACAGTGTTTTCTCCTTGTTCTTATATAAGAACAAGATACATTTACTTGATCTTGTTTGTCCTCACCTGGAGAAAATATTCAGTGTTCTGCTATTTGATTGCACATAGGATAAAGAAAGATGGACTCTTCTGGATTTCCAGATGAATTTGAATCAGTCTGCTGCCTATGTTGTTGGCTATGGGCATGGCTCAGATGTGTTGGTCTTCTCTGTCTTTCATGTGATATTTGCTGACAGTTAGCATGAATTAAGATTAGAAAGAAAATGTTACTATCATTTCTGAAGTCAGCAATGCTAATGATAATGGAAGACCTTTCAATAACTGTAACTAGCTTTTCCCTTGAAAAAGATTTTGGAACCCAGACTGAGTGGCATCACCTGCTTCTCTACTTAACTATGGTCAAGCTGCCCATTGTCTGAGGCTAGTTTATTTTTTGTGAGCCCCAAGGGTTCTGCACAGACATTGTAGACTTGGCTGCTGTTGTCTCATGATGAAAGAGTTTTGCTGTATTCACATTTCTACAGAAGAGGAAAATGCTATCAGCTTAAGTTGCCAGGTTTCCTCATGTTTTTCCTCTTGGTTGCTGCATCAAAATATTGTACTCCTAAACACTAAAATAACAAACTATACAAATAATTATTTACAAAAATAAAATTAAATGTCTTCTTTGGTTATTATCCCAGGCATTGTGGGGATGAAAGAAAACATAGATCCTCTTATCAAAGTGCTGATATTCCCTGTGTTTCTGAGACTTGAATGTCTATTTCCTTCACCATATTAGAAAAGTGTTACTTCATTATTTTTTCAAATAGATTTCCAATTTCTTGCTCTTTGTCTATTCCTTCTGGCACCCGTATGATGCAAATTTTGAAATGCTTGAAGTTGTTCAGAGGCTATCCATGTTTTTTTTTTAATTCTTTTTTCTTCTTCTTATTCTGATTGGTTGGTTTTTGCTTCCTTATGTTCCAAATCATTGATTTAATTCTCTGCTTCATCCACTCTACTGTTGCTTCCCTGTAAATTTTTATTTATTTCAATTCCTGAATCTTTTGTTTCTGATTGGATCTTTTTTATGATGCTGAGGTCCTCACTAAGTTCCTTGAGCATCCTTGTAGCCACTGTTTTGAACTCTGCATCTAATAGATTGCTTATCTCCACTTTGTTTAGCTCTTTTTCAGGAGTTTTGATCTATTCTTTCATTTGGGCTATGTTTGTTCATCTCCTCATTTTGCCAACTTCTCTGTGATTGTTTCTATGTATTAGGTAGAGCTGCTATGATTCCTTGTTGTGGTAACATGGCCTAATGTACTAAGTGCCCTGTAAAGTCCAGTGTCACAGTCTCCTCTATGACCCAAGCTGGGTACTTGAGTTGCGCCCTTTGTGTGGGCTCAGTACACCCTCCTCTTGTAGTAGAGACTTGATTGCTGTTGGCAGGTTAATGGGAGGGATTTACCCAGGCCAATCAGCTGCAAGGATTTGCTGTGACCACTGACAACCAACCTCCACCCTCCATGGAGGATCAGCTGTGCAGGGGCAGAGTGTGGGTACTCTCACGTGGTCTGTGGCTGTCTACTAGGTGCACGGGCTCTGAGATTTCCTGGGTAATGTACCCCAAGGTCAGTCCCAACCTGTGTTCTGTCCGGGGCCACCCTGCATGAGTTATAAAGCAATCTGAGATGGCTTGCTACTTGTGTTGGGCTTGGAGATTTCCAGGGGAAGCCAAGCTGTGACTCTAGCCTGGCTGCTGTAGCACAGGGCCTGGGGCTACTTAGCAAGAGGTATGGGGGCTGGAGACTCCTGAGGCCAGCTGTTGCTTATTTGAAAGGATATAGGAAGTTATGAAGCATGAGCCAAGACCAGCCATTCATATGGAAAAGTCACTGTTAACAGGTTGGGTGTGACTGTAATTTGGGTTGGATGAAATATCAGAGGATCTCCAGGGTGGTGATAATGGTGTTAGCCATATTGATGGAGTCTCAGATGTGTCACCCACCTGCCAGGTCTGTGACTCTGTCAGGGGAGGGCTCTGAAAAAGGGCAACAGCCTCTGTCCACCTTTCCTTCTAAGAGAAAGCTGTCCCCCAGCACTCACCCTGATGCCCGACACTTCATTTCCTTCCTCTATGCCACTGGTGCCTTTCAAACTGTTACCCTAGTACTGGAGCTTAGAGGGTGTGAGTCTAAGTCCATGTGTGTGTTCTTTAAGAGGAACTGGTTGGGACTTCATAAGTTTGTTCCACCAACTTAAATTATGCTGGTTTTTTTCAGCCAGAAATTATGGTGGCTTATCTTCCTGGCACTGGAACCCTGGGCTGGGGGGCATGACACCAGGTGGAGATTCCTTGTTCCTGAGATATACCTCCTGAATTTTTCCCCCCACATGGATCTCAGACCAGCCCATTCTGCTTCTCCACCCCTCCTACCAGTCTGGATGGATGTGGTTTCTTTAATTCAAATTTGTCAGACTTTCATTCAACTCTATTTCTGATGGTTCTGAGTGATGGCTGTTCTATATTTTAGTTGTAATTTTGATGTGGTTGTGAAAGGAATACAGCCATGTCTACCTATGCTACCATCTGGACTAGAAGTCCCATTTTATTACTTTTGTTTATTTTTTTACTTCTCTTCTTAAAGAAGTCTCTTTAACATTTCTTGTAATACTGGTTTGGTGGTGATGAACTTTTTTAGCTATTTTCCCCCCTGGAAAACTCTTTATCTCTTCAGTTTTCACAGAAATTTTTTGGGTAGAATAGTGTTGGTTTTAGGTGCTTGGTTTTCATCAATTTGAATATTTCATACCATTCTTTTCTGAACTTAAAAGTTTCTGTTGAGAAATCAGCTGACAGTCTTATAGAAGCTCCCTTATAGGAACTGTTTTACTTTTGCTATTTTTAAGATTCTCTGTTTGTCTTTAACCTTTGGCATTTTTATTATGATGAATCTTGGTATGGGTGTCTTTGGATTCATCTTGTTTCAGACACTCAGCACTTTCTGGACTTGTAAGTGTATTTTTTTTTGCCATGTTTGGTAACTTTTTAGTTATTATTTTTTCAATAAGTTCTCAATCTCTTGCTTTCTCTTTTGTCCTGTGATATGAATGTTGTTATACTTGACATTGTTCCACAGGTTCCTTAAACTATACTAATTTTTTTAATTGTAAATTTTTGATTTTTAATTAATGAAAGTAAATGTTACATGCCAGTGAACCAAAACTAGGATTTTTGTTTCAAAAATCATAATCTTGTTACTTTTTAAATATTAAATTTATTGGGATGAGTCCTCATTTTTTTATTCTTTTTTCCTTTTGCTGTTCCAATTGAGTGTTTTCTCCTAACTTGTTTTCCAGATGCCTCATTCAGTCCTCTGCTTCATCTCATCTCTTACTGACTTTCTCTAATTTTTTTTTTATTTCAGCATTATATTCTTTGTTTCTGACTGGTTCTTTCTTATGTTCACTATCTTTTGATTGAGGTTCTCACTGAGTTTATCTATTCATCCTCTAACTTCCTCAAACATTCTTCTACCCAGTGCTTTGAACTCTACATTTGGTAGATTGCTTGCCTCTATTTCACTTAGTTCATTTGGGAGGTTTTGTTTCATTATTTCATTTGGAACATCATTATTTGTCTTTTTCTTCTTATTTTTACTGCTCCTCTATGTTTGTTTCTGTATATAAGGTAGATCTTCTATGTCTTCCAGTCTTGGCAGGGTGTCCTTATGTTGTAGGTGTCCTGTGCAGCTTCAGTGGCACATTCTCTCTGATCACTTGAATTAGGTGCTCCTGGAATGTGTTTTATGGGTTGTGTGTGCCTTTCTGTTGTAGCTGAGCCATGATTGCTTTTGGCAAGTCAGTGGGTACAATTGACCCTCAGGCTCACTGGTTGTGAGGATTGTCCATGACCACAGCATATGAGCTATTATGTGGGGGCTGACCTCACATACTGGGTTTGCCCTCATAGCTTATGGTGCCCCACAAGGCTACTCTTTGTGTGTGCCACTCAAGAACTACTCAGGTAGTATTTTACTGCTATTTTCTGAAGCCAGCCAATGGGTGTGTTGGTTCTGGGGCTCTTGGGAAGGGTTCCAGTGCAGGCCAATGCCAGATGCTGCCTGTGGCCATCTGAGGCTACCTGTTAGGAGTTACAATGTGATTCACGGCTTGTGCTGGGCCTGGTCATGTGGGATAGGCCACAATACAAACTGATGCTGGCTGCCACCAGTACAGGGCTTGGAGCAGGTAAGCAGAAGGCCCAAGGTACCTGGATACCTTCTACCACCTGCCACCTTCTCATAAGGGTCAGTTGGAGAAAGAGCATTCGGCAGTACGTGCGTTGGACATGTGGTACCAGGTGGGGCCAGTGCTGTTCACCAGGTTAATGCAGATTCAGATTTGGTAGCAGTGCTGAGCTTGACTCCACTCAGCAGAAGTCTCAGTGTATATTGAGGCCAGCCACCACTTGCTTGTGTCTTGTGGACCTTTGTAGTGGAAAAGAGACTCAGGGAGTCATCAGTGTTGGCTAGTAGAGTTAACCATGGTAATTCAGATTCAGATTTGGTTATGTGGAAAGAGGCTTCAATACAGGGACAATGGCAGCCATCCTTCTGACTCTTGCCTTGAAGTCATACAACTCAGTTTCTCTCTGTATGTGTCTCACATCCCCCAAACTGCTGTTTCTCTGCTAGAGCACAGGATGAGTGCCTGTGAGTCTCAGTCTTTGAACCGGCTCTTTGAGAGTCCACCTGCATTTCCAGTAGCTGTCTCTCCAGGACAGACTGAATCCTTGATGATTTTCATAGCTAGATGTTTTTACGGTCTCTTATCCTAGTACTGGTGCTCTGGGCTGGGGAGCTTGGTTTGGGCTGGGACCCCTTGCTCTTCAGGGAGTACCTCTGCATCTGGGTTATCTCTCCTGATTCCCAATCGCCAAATGTGGTATGGGTCCAGCCCATTTCGTGTGTTTGCCCCTACTGCTAGTCTCTACATGGCTTCTTTTTTTATCATTAGTTATAGGAGTTTTGTTCAGCTAGTCTTCACATAACTCTCCAGGTTAACAAAAACCTATCCGCAAGAAAGCTTCAGAAAGACCAGACCTTTTTTTCTATAATTGTTTTAGTAAACACTAACAGTAATTCTCTAATATTATAAAAATCCTGTTAGAGTTTGTATTTTTTCAATTGCCTTATAAGTGTGTGTTTTGTTTTGTTCTGTTTACAGTTTGTTTGATCCAGGATCCAAAGAAGCTACCAGCATTGCTCCAAATGGACTGATACTACCTTAAGAATTTTTTACTCTATAGCCTCCCTCGCCCCACTACTTCCTGTAATTTTTGTTGGAAGGGTCTAGATTGTTTATTCTATATATTTTCCATACTTTGAATTTTGCTTACTGTCTTCCCATGAAGTACTGAATGTGTTCCTCTGTCCCTTATAATTCCTGTCAGTTGGTAGTTAGGTCTAGAGGTTTTAGGGGAGATTCAGGTTCTAAAGTTGTGTGTATAAAGTGACTTCATAGATGTTGTCTTCCATCAGGAGGCACATCCTGTCTGGCTGTCTTCCTTTTATTTGATTATCATCAGTCATCAGGGGTTGCAAAAATATTCATAAGCAAATTCTGTCCTTTTTTTCTCCATTCATTAGTGGGGATACTTCTATAAAGAGAAATTCCTCATCAACTCTGTGATTATCAAGAAGTAGATAATCACCCTTCAGAGATAACCAGTAAGATTTCCTTCATGTGTCATTATGAACTTATGAATTAATATACATTTAGAACCTTTTTAGAAATTCCCTTTGTGTGCTTGGGTGACCAACTCCCAGGTCTTATTCAGGATTTTCTGATTCTCAATGGCCTTTTTAACTTCAAAGTGGTGAAACTTCAGGAGTACAGGGTTTAACCCCATATCATGGTGCTATAGCATTTAGGAGTCTCATGAACTCACTCCCTTATACCTGCTCATTACTTTACCTGATTGATCCTTACTTTTCCTCCCATGTACTCTCAGCTTCCTCCTTTTCCTTGTCATCACCTGTCTACCTCTGACTTCATGAAGTGCCTTCTTACAGTCCTGTGTCTCTAAGCCCACTGCCCTCTGCTGTACCACCTTGCAGACTCTAAGGCTCCTCTCTTCTCTCCAGCTTCTTCAGCTCCTCTCAGTTGCCAACAGGCAGGGCACCATGGCTGGGTGTGTGGTCTCCACTGGAGCAGGGCCCTCAGCTCACCTGAGAAACCTTGAATTTCTTTGGTTGAAAGTTCTCTCCTGCTTTCCTCTACACTTGTCAGGACCTACCCTGCTTCCTCTGCTTGTCCTGCTCCTTTCCTAGCCCCTTTCCTCTTAGTGCCAACTTGCCTCCTGCTGCATTGGAAAGGGAGCCCCTTGACAGTTCCCTTTCTGTCCCCTTTGTACTAACCACTGCTTTCTCCTCACTGCTTTTGCTGGGTCACTTATTCATTGCCAAATCCAGTGGATTTTTTCCCATTTCTTATTTTACTAGCCTTTTCTCTATAGTTCATAAGGTTGACCATGCCCTTTCTGGGATGCTCTGTTCCCTTGGGATCACAGGCTCTGTGTAGCTAACTGTCTTTTTGTACACCTCCATCTACCCCCCAGGTGTCACCCATGACCCATAGTTCCCACTCCTTGCACTTGCCTGGGAAATTCCAGATGCCATACAACTTCAAAACCATGCCCATATTCTCATCTCCAGCCTAGACTAATATATCCAAGTGTTTTTAAGTCCTCTTCCAAGCTTTTCAAATTCTGAGTATCCAAAGATGAACCAGTTATGTCTGCTGCCACCCCCAGACCAGTTTTTCCTTTGGTATTTTCTTAGTGTTTTGACCATCTGTTAGTTATATCAAATTGGTTACCCTTCCTGATCCCCTCTCCATAGCCAGAAATAGTTTGTCTGACTTGGAGTGCTGTAGTAATTTGTGCCCCTCTTAAGGTGTTGTCTGCTGTGCTTGATCATTACATCTGTACAAGCATTATTCCCAGTAGATATTAAGGTCTTTGAAGACAGGGGCTGTGCTTACATCTTTGGAAGTCCTCACACTCCTAATATAGCATGTACATATAGACACTTGACAAGTATTTTTTGGATTGAAAACCATTTATCTTTCCTCTACTACTTCCCAGCATGTTGTAAGCATACCCTTCAACTGAAGAGTGCCTGTAAAGGTTTCTGCTATAGCCGTGGTGCCTATTATACTGCATGGCATATATGGCATATGGTGCATGGCCCTGTAAACATTTGCTGAGTGAATGGATGAGTTTGATTCTTTTAGAAAACTCAAGTCTTACCAGAGGATAAAAAATTTTTGTTTTTCATGGTCTAATGCCCTGCTAGCAGAACTGGAGGGTGGCAAATACATACATAATCTTTGCAGCCTGCCTGATAGGGCACAGAAAAAGATGAAATAAAGGTCTATATCCCTAAATGTTCTTTCATTATTATTTATATTTGGTTACCATGAACACTCAAATTAACCAGAGTATAAGCCTGTTCTAGTGTGTGATAGACTTTTACTGTGTTTTACTATGGTCAAGGTTTCCCAATACAGTAGCCCCTGAGAGACAAACCTTTGGCTTCTGAATATCCATGTATTAATGAAGGGCTGGTTCATACCAAGCCCAGAAGAAATGCGAAATGCTTCTTGCCAGGCCTTAAAGTGCCAGTGTGTAAGTGTGTCTTTGTGGTGTGTATGTGTGTACGAGCATGCGAATGTGTCTGAGTGTAGGCGTGATGTATAAAGTCAGTTACCTGATTAGTGCTACCAGATGGGCCTTCATTTTATGCTAATATATCCCTGACACCCTGGGTTTCATATTGCTACTGAGAGACCATATTTTTTGGGGGGGCACAATGTTATAAATAACATTATAAACTATGGTTAGGTTTCCAGGCAGGTCCTCCAATTTGTTCAAACTACGAAGTACAGTATCAGGCCCTACACTTCAATTCTGGAGTCAGCACATATTGACTGTGGCTTTAGACACATTGCTTAACCTCTTCATGACTTGATTTTCATATTTGTAAAATGAAGGTGACAATATTATCTCTCTCAAAGGGTGTTCTGAGGATTTAATAAAATAGTTCAGATAAAGTAATTAGTATAATGCCTTATTTGTAGTAAGTGCTCAATAAGTAATATTACCTTTTCAGCTCTGTTTCTCTATTTGCTAACTTTTAAAATTTATTTTGAAACAATTTTCAAACTTTTACTATAAAGGTACAAAATGCATCCTTTTTATCGTTCTGTCTTTATGTATTTACAATTTTAATTTTTCTGAACCAATTCAGAATAAGTTGTAGACATCATGTCTCTTTACTTCAAAATACTCCAAAGTGTATTTCTTAAGAAAAGACATTCTCTTCCACAACTATATAGTTACCAAAACCTGAAAAATGTAGCATCATTACATCATTGACACACTACTTCTGTTGTAATAGAGAATCCACAATAAACTCTTGTCAGTTACCTCAGTCATGTCTTTCATAGCAACTGTTTGTGTTTCTCAGCAAAGGCTCAGTGGAGAAATAGTAGGAATACTGCTGGGGAGAAGGCTGTGCTAGGAGACCTCTCAAATCTCTCCAAGTCCTAACCTGTTACTCACCATGTTGAATGTTCAAGAGCAGGAGCACCCACCAGGAGCTAACTGACATTAGTTTTTTTTTTTTTTAATACACTCATGTTTCCTTTGTATCTCATTATCCCTTATTCAAAGATGAAGTGGTAATACTGCTCCCTTTCTCTGATGACCAGTGGGTGCAAGGGGATTATCTAAGTGCTGCTGCTTTTAAGGTAGGAATAAAGTAGGCAGAATGCTGCCATTTGTTGAGTACTAGATGTTTGTATGCATCATCTTATTTAACTCTTAAAACCATCTTAGGAAGTTTTCACAAAAACAGTGTTCAGAAAAGTTAGGTAATTCATTTAGAGTCACATAGCTAAAACATGTTGCAGTTGGGAATTGAACTCAGGTTGTGGTTTTGCATTTTTTTTCTGGGTGTTTGGATATTTTTCAAGTATGGAAGGGATATACTTTGTCAGTTTTCAAGGGTTTGTAGAGGTATTGGGGATGTGGAGATAAAAAAAATATGCTATTATGAAACACAGTTGATGTTAATCTTGGTTTCATTCTGGATTTTCAAATAGATTACAGAAATTAACCCAGGAGCCCCATTGTATCAGGGGTCATTAGTCTTCTTGAGTTCCTTTGGGTTTCCTCTACTTATTGATTAATTAATTTCTTCTTTTATTCCACAAGGACTGTGTACTACCTATGTGACCTGGAGGAAGTCAGTTCCTCTCTCAGTTTTACTTTCCGCATCAGGAGGATGAATATGATGACACCTGACACGAGAGATTGTGGGGCTCAAGCTTGGCAGGACTCAGTGAACAGAATGACTTTATTTCTGCTATTACTTTTTCCTTTTACCTGCTCTGAATATCAAGAGGCATTCTTGGCCAGAAGTGGACTTTTAGCCATAGATTACTAATTTCCCACTGGGTCTTTTAGTTTTTAAATATTTTATTGTTTATGCTATTATAGTTGTCCCAATTTTTCCCTTTTGTCCCCCTTCCACACAGCCCATCCCCCACTCTCATATCCATGTCAACAAATCATTCATATATGTCCTTTGTCTAATCCCTTTACCTTCTTCCAGTCAGTCCCCACATCCCCCCTCTCTTCTTTCATCTGTCAGTCTAATCTATGATTCTAAGCTTCTGATTTTATTTTGCTAATTGGTTAATATTCTTCATTAGATTCCTCTTATAAGTGAGATCATATGGTATTTGCCTTTCATTGACTGGCTTATTTCACTTAACATAATAGCCTCCAGTTCTGTCCATGCTATTGCAAAAGGTAAGAATCCCTTCTTTTTCACTGCTGCGTATAATTCCATTGTATAAATGTACAAATTTTTAGATTTTTCTAAATTTTCATTGTTGTTCAATTATAGTCGTCCATATTTTCTGCCATTACTCTCCCCTGCCTTACCCACCTCACACTTCCAACATTCAGTCCTCCCCACTGCATTGTCTTTGTCCGTGGGTCTTTTTTAAAATTTATTTTATTGATTACACTATTACAGCTGTCCCATTTCCCTCCTTCATTCCCCTCCACCCTGCACACCCTCTCCCACCCACATTCCCCCCCTTCTGTTCATGTCCATGTGTTATAAGTTCTTTAGCTTCTACATTTCCCATACTATTCTTGCCCTCCCCCTATTTTCTACCT
Source organism: Tonatia bakeri (assembly GCA_004024845.1). Lineage (NCBI taxonomy): Eukaryota > Metazoa > Chordata > Mammalia > Chiroptera > Phyllostomidae > Tonatia > Tonatia bakeri. The sequence goes on from PVIA01005288.1 coordinate 117,560, forward strand.
ACCATCTATGCTACTTATTCTCCATACCTTTTTCCCCTCTCTCCTCCACCCACTCCCCTGTTGCTAACCCTCCATGTGATCTCCATTTCTGTGGTTCTGTTCTTGTTCTAGCTGTTTGCTTAGTTTCTTTTTGTTTTGTTTTAGGTGTGGTTGTTAATAATTGTGAGGTTGCTGTTATTTTACTATACATGTTTTTTTATCTTCTTTTTCTTAGATGAGTCCCTTTAACATTTCATAAAATAAGGGCTTGGTGATGATGAACTCATTTAACTTGACCTTCTCTGGGAAGCACTTGATCTGCCCTTCCATTCTAAATGAAAGCTCTGCTGGGTAGAGCAATCTTGGATGTAGGTCCTTGCCTTTCATGACTTGGAATACTTCTTTCCAGCCCCGTCTTGCCTGTAAGGTCTCTTTTGAGAAATCAGCTGACAGTCTGATGGGAACTCCTTTGTAGGTTACTGTTTCCTTGTCTGTTGCTGCTTCTAGGATTCTCTCCTTCATTTTAATCTTGGGTAATGTAATTGTGATGTGCCTTGGTGTGTTCATTCTTGGGTCCAACTTCTTTGGGACTCTCTGAGCTTCCTGGACTTCCTGGAAGTCTATTTCCTTTGCCAAAATGGGGAAGTTCTCCTTTATTATTTGTTCAAATAACTTTTCCACTTGTTGCTCTTCCTCTCCTCCTTCTTATACCACTATAATTCAGATGTTGGAATGTTTAAAGATGTCCTGGAGGTGTCTAAGCCTCTCCTCATTTTTTTGAATTCTTATTTCTTCATTCTTTTCTGGTTGTATGTTTTTTTCTTCCTTCTGGGCCACTCCATTGATGTGAGACCCAGCTTTCATTCCATCACTATTTGTTCCCTGTGCATTTTTCTTCATTTCACTTATTATAGCCTTCATTTTTTTCATCTAATTTGCCACCCAAATCAACCAGTTCTGTGAGCATCCTGATCACCAGTGCTTTGAACTGTGCATCTAATAGGTTGGCTATC
>PVIA01005289.1:0-118439 GCA_004024845.1 Tonatia bakeri
TTTTCTATAAAAGTACAAATAAATCTTATCTGGATATTAAATATTACAGTACTTTATGCTGCAACACTTTTAGCAGTAGATTCAAGCTATTCATGATGTTTAAAGTCATTCTTTAAAAGTTTGAATTAAACTTTTTCTATTCATTCAAACTAATTTGCCCTACAATGATTTCAGATTAGTAAGAAATGACCTTAATTCATACTTGGGAAAGAGGTCAGAGAGATGTTTTTCAGAGAAGGTGATATAAAAAATATCACCCTTTTTTTTTTTTATCCCTGGCTGGGGGGAAAATAAAGAAGATTGGAAGGTATAGATGGGCAAGTAGGGTAGAGGATGGAGTACAGAGTTGTGGAAAGGTGAGCGTGTAGAGGAAGGGAAAGTGAGTTGGGGACACAGGAATTAGGTACACCTAGTGGCCAAGGGCGGGCAGAGAGCAGGCGTGAGTGAGGGAGCTGGGCTATGGCTGTTCTTGAAAGGTCTCAAGGGGTAACATGTGCTAAGATGTTCGGGCTCTGTCCTGAGGGCAATGGAATCTGAAGAAAGGTATATCTCTGAAGACTAATTTAATCCAAACTGCTTTTTAGAAAGTTCGCCCTTACTGTCTTCTGGGGGAGAATGGACTAGACAGAAGGAAGCATGAAGGTGGGGAGCCCGGTGAGGACTCTGTGACAACTGTCCAGCAGACGGAAGACAGCTGTCCATGGTGATGACTGTAGAAAAAGTGAGTGGAGGCAGAAGGCTGGGCTTTTCTGGTGGGGTGGGTGCAGACGTGTGAAGGAGGGGAAAGAGCCAGTGTGGTTCCTGGGCAGTGGCATGGGGGATGGGTGGAGAGCTGTGTCCGTCACTGACCAGAGGAGGCAGGAAGGGGGGCATCCAGGAGAAGGAAGTCTGGTTGAGATCTGAGTTGTTAGAGGTGCTGTGGGCGTCTGAGTAGGTTGTATAGTTGGTGGTTAGATATATGAAGAGAGATTGGGGACAGAGAAACAGCTTTGGGAAACCGCTATGTGTGGAAGGTAACCACAATATTTTCAAACTAGAAATATATAGCATCACAACACAGCCTTTTCTTGGGAAAACATGGCATGCTATTTATCAGCACGGGCTTAAACTCTTGTCTTCATATTCCAACCTCAGACTTCTCTATGGTCCTCGAACCAACATTAGTCTTCAGCATACCCAGCATGCCATATTGTCCACAAATTCAGCCTTGAAATGGAATAAAATCATTGAAACTACTTCTAAAACCATGGTAGCTCTCATTGTCATTAATGGCCTTCTTGAAAAACAGAATTTGTTTTACCTAAACCCCACCATGCAGGATTCTTCCTTCTGGGACTCTTTACAGGGCAAGCCCCCTGGACAGGCCCCGCTGCTGAGGAGAGGGATGGTGGGAGGGGACACTGGGTTAGGCCTCTAGGGGCTGGGAGGAGCCAGGTAGAGAAACTGGACAAAGGGAACTGTGAGGATGTGGGTCGAAGTGAATGATGATAAAGATGGTGGTGATGACACAAAGAAATCCTTGGCTCCACCTGTCCAGCTGCCTGTGGACAGGACAGCAAACAGCATCGCTCAGCCAGACAGCAGGAAACATATTTGAGGATGAACAGCAGTAATCTCATTGGTACTTGCCTCTCTCGTTTACAGAGCTCTTCAGTGACTGCTGTCCCATTGGGGACACTCAGCGATCCAGGGAAGCCAGTGTTATGTGGTCCACTTCGTGGATGAGAAACTCAAGAGACTGGGGTTGGGCAGACAGAGAGATGCCCATAGTCTCCGTGAAAGGATGTGAAGGTTCCCTGATGCAGGGGTTGAAGAAAGTTCCAGACTCTGGTACACAAACCTCAAGGGCCCTGCAGTCATGTCCAGCAGTCTGCCAGGTGGGACGGCCACAGGACTTTTTAAGAGGTTATTTAGTCTTCTGGAGATGGTTGGGAAAGCTGCTCACCAGGTCTGGACAACTGGACAGAAAACAGCCCCAGCACATCTCTGAGCACTGACCCAGAGGCCTGGTGGATCAGAGATCTCCTCATGGCCCTGCAGCAGCCAAGGGCCTCAGGGCTGCCCGCCGTCAACTCTGCACTGATGGTAAGGAGGCTCAAGAAAACTTGCCCAAGGTCACACTGTTGGGAGGTGGCAGGCTGTGCCCTTAATCTCTGCCCATTTGATCCCAAGTGCTATGCGCTTTGAACTTTACCATCTAGTATAATGAGCCTCTCAGGCACTAACTTGCCCCCTAGCTTTGTGAGTAGGTGGGATCTCAGAACCAGGGAAGCATAATCTCACCCTCTTTCTTCTGCTTCAAATAGACTAGGATGGATAGATTCATTTTTGGGTTGCTACATTACAAAAGAGATGTTGGTGAACTTGCCTGCAGGTGCAAAAAATGTGACAGCAATGGTGAGGAGCATGGAAACGCGGGTGTGTTAGAACTGAGCATGTCTGGCCTGGGAAGGGATGACCTCGTGAGTGGCGACAGGAAGGCACCAGAAAAGGTTCTCAGAGAGAAGAGAAATCTGACTTTTGCGGAATGGTGTTGGAGGGCAGAAGTTGCAGATAAAGATTTTTGCTTAATGTTAAGTAAGAAACTGAATAACCATAGCCATCCTAAAATGGAATAATGTGCCTCATTAGGTAGCAATTGCAATTGATATCAAAGGTATTTGAACAAAATGAAATGACTCTTGGAGCCGATGCTGCCTTTCTTCCTCTGGTAAAATAACTACCTTCCTCCTGCCACAAAGGTTTAGCTGCTCCGTTGACCACCCTTCCTCAAAGCAGGGTGGCAGGGTTTGACTGAGTTCTTGGTCCTGGGATGCAAGCAGGAGTTTGACAACTTTTGTGTCACTTCCTTAAAAGAATATCACTTGCTCTCTCCCCCACTCCCCTCCTGTGGGCTGGAATGAGAGGGGGAAGGGCTAGGGAGCTTTGCCCACAAGGGCAAGGACAGCACCCCGATGCCAGGCAAAGCAACAGCACAGATCCCAGGATCACGTGCTGCTCCGGGGCCACCTGCCTAATCAGGTACCACGAGAGGGAAAGATGCCTGTGTGACCTGAGCTTCTGTGTTTTTGAGTCTCTGTCAGAATGCCTGTGCACAAACCAATGTAACTATTTCTTGGTGATGCACAGATTATTAAGGTATTATATAAGGATTCGTAAGCAATAATTTCTATAACTTTATAATTGTATGTCCACCCCCTCAAATTTAACTGCTTCCTTCCCAAACCAGCTGTCCCAACAGTCCCCACCGTAGTCAGGCGTAAGCATACTGTTGTATCAGTGACCTCGGTACCAAGGTCCAAAAAAGTCAAGGACTTCTAATCTCCTGATCCTCTTTTATTCCCACATCGAGTCTGTTCCTCAGGCTCATCTTCTTTTCCTTTAGAAATGTCTTCTGTGATGATACAGATGCTACAGAAATTTTAAAGTTCTATTTGTGGTTATCCACATGTAAGGATTGGTTTACTCATTATTCTTTTTTTTTTTAAGTAATGCATTATTTAGCCTGCGTGTGATAACTTTCTCCTGGGCTTGTTTTCCCGGTGGCGAGGAAACCGGAAGTCCAGGCCTCAGAGAAGTTGAGGATTTGGATAATGCAAAAACATTTTGGCTCAAAATGTATTAGGAATCACACATGATTTTGTATTGGTCAACGCACGCACCACAAGGCTATTTTGATACATTAAATGTATTCTAGGTAAAATAAAGGAGCTGAGCGAATTGAAATGAGATGCTGGCCTTCGGGCCCGGGTTTTAGGAAGACATGAGCCAGCGACAGGTGCGCCTTCAATTCTGTCCCACAGACTTGCCATATTCGCTTCAAATTTCATCTCTTTAGTCATGTTTTTCCTCTTACCTATAATGCACTCACCTCTTTTCTCCTAATGTATGCAAACTTTATACATTTTTCAAAACTTTGCTCTGATTTTCCTGTACTAAATCCATCCCTTAAAATCTGTGGTACGTACTTCCAAAAGCAAATAAAGTTGCCAATAATTGTTCCATGTCTCATTTTCACCCACAGTGGCTGCTTCCCAGGTCTTATGTTTTCCCTGGAACTTTGCTGTTTCTCAGCCTCCACTAGGTATTTAATAAATAGATCTGAAGTGCAGATAATAAAAGATATGGATCATTTTTTCCAATGATATGAAAATTGTCAATGAAGATCAGAATAGAAATCTTCCATTCCCCCACTGATTAAAAACAATTCACGAGATGAATGGATTTGGTTTTCTCACAAATGGACTTTTCAAAAATAAATGCTTTCATGAATTTTGAGCCTTGCTATGAGCAGCACTTATGATACTGTGCCTAAAGGCATTTCATTTCATAACTGCATCATTTGGAGATTATTAAGGTCAGTCGCTCTTAATGCTTTTGAGTCACGGGTCAGTTAAAGACATCACCACCATCAGTTTCTCTAGCCCGCACTTCTTGAATCTCCTCACGTGAAACACATTTTAAACCGTTTTTAACTTTTAAGTTCTAGCTCCTTTGAATTCCTGTCAACACATCCTTTTTTTTTTCTTCATGGAAACAGGAAGTCTACTGCCAACATAGAAAAAATTATGATGGAAAACTGATACTACTCAACAACTAATAACGTGCAGAGGCTCTCAAAGCAGTTTCCCTTCAATGCACATATGAGCAGGTGTATTTCGGCCAAGGATCTGAGGTAAAGTGGAATTTATGAGGCACTAATATTTCATGGAGCTTCTGGAACCACTGATTCAGAGCAACTGGCTCCTTTCTAATTTATAGCAAGCTCTTCATGTCCCGCTGCCCATTCAGCTGAAGGACCCTGCCCTTGGAGAGCGCTCACTCGCTGCTGGCGCCTGGAGATGAGTTTCAGGGAAAACAAAATGGAACCCAAAACATGTGAGACGAAGGGCTTATGCTAACATGCAGAACACTTAGGAGAGGATGTAATTAATCTAGAATGCTCCCCCCACACTGAATTTTGCAATCTCTGTTTCAACTTAATCATACTCCCTCTTAGGGGACAGGAAAATTTTAGAAGAGAAATACTTAGGCTAAGCTTCATAAACTTGAAGTGCAAAGTATGAGTGCTTAAGGGAAATAGAAAGGACTTGGGGGAAATCTAGAAATAGACTATAAGTTAGTAGAACCAGCTGCTAAATATTTACAGTTCCCTATCGGCTTAGAAAAAGACAAATTTCCCCTCTGGCAAGATGGGTTCTGCTTTCTCTGATGTGAGCATCTCGCTGTTGCCCACCCGCCGCAGCCCAGGGTTGGCAGGCTGGGGAGGAAGGCAGGGAGAGAGGCTCTCTCTCCTGCTCCCTGCAGGCAGGCAAGGGGCTGCAAGGAGGCACGTGGGGCAGTGGCTGATGGAAGCCCATGCCTCTCCCCCTGCCCTGCTCATGTGTTCTGAATTTCTACAGAGATCACAAATGTTCTCCACCCCTGCGATCACCAATCATTTAAACTACCCGTGTTTGCTGGTCTGGTAACAACCAAACAACAACTTCTGGGAAACATTAAGGGACTCTCCCCTCCAAACCCAAAAACAGAACTTATACATACCTCTTTAGCAGCAATTGGAAATGAGGTATAGAAACTAGTGACATTTTTCTCTTCAGGTTTTATTTGTAAACCATTTTTGGGGTGAAGATTCCTTTGAGATGTATGATAAAAATTCCTGCCTGCCTTACTCGAGGGCACTGAATGAGTGGCCAGCCTCTTCCTGGCAATCTGCAGTGGCGCAGGGCAGGAACGTCAGCCCCTTACCCCCATGCTGTGACCTGGCGAAGGTCGGGCTTGGGCCTCCTGGGCTGCAACACTTCAACTTCCTGAAGTGCTTTTTCTATTTCTTTCTGTCTCCTCTCCAATAATTACTTGTTGACTTTTTTTTGGCAAAATCCTCTAGTTCATTAATTTTTAGTTTATCATAAAATATGGAAGCTCAGGAAAACAAGCTTATTTTCTTTCTGATAAGATGATCCAGGGTATGGCCCTGTGAGTGTGGATCTGTCCAATCCAGAAAGTTCATGAACCTTCATGTATATTTAGGGGACACTTAGTGACTTTTCTGCTTTGTCATTGGTTCTCTTGTTTTAGTTATGCAGGCTGTGGGATAAGCGCCCTCCACCTCGAGGATGCATCTTGCTATGACCAGCTATTGTGTCTTTTGGCTGAGGGCTTATGTATTGCTCCTGAGTGACATGGTAAAGCAAGCCTTACCTTTTTGTAGAGACTCCTCAGGTCTCGGTACTGCCACATGCTGTTTAGGACCTGAGATGCGGCCTTGACCACTTTCGGAGAATGTCTGGTAAAGAAAAGACAGGACATGCAAGATGGTGAGTGGACACCAACTTGTCAGGAAAAGGCATGAATAAGCATCCTCCTGGCTTTCTAGCTCTGTTCCTCTCAGCCTGAGGAGGACAAGGGATTGACTGTCCACATTCTCCAAGTTCATTCTCATCAACATGTCCCTGAAGGCGAGAGATAGGAGTGCATCATAATCTGGAAAAGAATGTCCGGAATGCAAACAGAAGAGTAGTAGTGCATTCAGTCAGAAAGCAAATTTAGCATTGGACTACAAGATAGCACAGGAGGGAAAAACAGTGATTAGAAAGGGCCAGAACTAGGCTTTTCACAACAGCGTTGTGCAGCCCCCAAACAGTAAAATGGACAAAGATGTTCATTTTCTCTGCTGAAGCATCAGAGCACACCCAGTGTTCGCTCTGCACACCTGCCTGACAGAGAAGATTTGCTCTTCATCTGCTGCAATGCCAAGGACAAGAGACTGGCAGTGCAGGCAGATGTGGACGTGCATGCGTGTGTCTACAGATGAAGAGAAAAGCTTCCATAGTAAAACCCTTCAGATAATCACAGTTCCATCCCATGGGCCATAGTGAGAAGGTAGGTGACATAAACCTTTGGACTGGTGGTTCTTACCTTTTTTTTTTTTTTTTGACTCATGGCTTTGAAGTCCCTGAGAAATTATGGCTAAATATTTTGTCTTTTGGTTCAGTGCCAATCTATATCTCGAAATGACACTAAACCAATAAATCTGTGTTGATGTAATTCTATCAAATTCTTGGAAGTCACATAGACTAGTGGGGAGTGGAAACTATTAGCTACTTGAGGATTCTTCTAACAGGCTGGTTCCACAAGCAGCTGCCCAAGTCTGGCGGCTGCCATTGACGCTAGGCCAGTATCAGGGGTTGGCACACCTTTTCTATAAAGGGTCATGTAATAAATATTCTTTGCTTTGGGGGCCATGTGATTTCGGTTACAGCTACTGAACTCTGCCGTTGTAGCTTGAGAGGAGTCATTAATCATACATAAATGAACGATGTGGCTGCGTTCCAATCAAGTGTAATTTACAAAAGCAGGTGGCGGGCAGAATCTGGCCCATGGGCTGCCATTTGCCGACCCCGGTCAATCTGAATGGGGACTCCCAGAGTTGCACAGGCTAGAACCACCCCTGAGGCTGACCCACCGACCAGTGGCCCCCTGGTGCTCTGACAGAGAATATCTGTACTGAGACCAAAAATGCTTTTCAAATAAAGTGACCTTTGAAATATTAGCAAGCGAGCAGATGGTTAGATGGGCTCAAGCTGAGGCTGGATCTGAGAGCCAGAGGACAGGGATGTTGTGAGGACGAGCATTTTGTAATGAAATTATGGGCTGCTCACACACGGTCGATTTCATGTGTGCTCTTTTCCTGGATCTTCACGTTTGCAATTTGCACCAATAAGGTTTCTTCCTCCATTTATTTACTGCTAGCGGTAACTGTCACTCTTTCTTTTAATTGTTACTGAGATGGGGTTCAGCTTTGGCTGTGTTGGAAATCTATTTGTTATATCACATACTTTTAAAAAATGTAGAATTCTTATAAATTCCACTTTTTTCTTGATAAAAGATGAATTATGTTTAAGTAACAGGTATGTTTTCTTTTTACTGAAATGGATGGTTGCTGAAGGATTTTGTGATTTACGCTAGTACCATGCTGTAAATGTAATATTAAATCCCTTTGATTTTAAAGGAAGAGACTTTTAGATCTTTTCCCAGATACAGACACAGGTACATTTTAATCTTACACAGCCAATGCTGAGCAAAGATAGAGTGTTATGTTTTGCTGTGTTTTATCATTGTTAGCTAGATATTTATCCAGGGCAATAATCAAAAACTGTAGAGAAACACATAGTAATATTCAGGCAGTGATAATGCAGTTGAAACATACAGGGGTGGGCAAAAGTAGGTTTACAGTTATCAGAATGTGAAACACAGAGTTTATGTTTGTATTATTATTTATTCTTATACATTTTTCCATTTGAATAACTGTAAACCTACTTTTGCCCACTTCTGTATTAAGTATGCAAAAAATCTCTCTGACACAGTGCAATTTTTTGTTTCTATTTCTTCCTTGTTACAAAACAGAGACTGTGCGTGTGTAATGGATAGCAGGTTTTAACCTTTCAATTAAAATGCCAGCACAGCTCAGTGTTATAATAACACTCGAAGGTCAGAGAAACATTGCTTCCTTTTAGCCTTTAATTTTAATCCATCACTAGACTGGTACCATAGCAACTTCTTGAAAAACTATGACTATTGATTGAAGGACATGAACAATTGAGTGTTTTTAGTGGGACAAGTGATTATAACCTCAGCCACAACATACAGTTCCTTTCTGACAAGTAGCAGTTGAGACTGTTAACGGCTTTTCTGTCTTATGACAAAATGCAGTGCCACATTCAACACTATTTCCTATGTAACAGTTAAAATTAGAATAAAACAAATGTACTTCTGAAACAGATGGATGCGACAGAATGCCCATAATGGGTGTTTCAAATAATGTGAACAGAATAATATAAGTTATCAAGACTTCAAATGTGAATATCTGACTCCTACAAGAGTCCTTAACATTTATACAATGTCTGCTCTTCACCAGCGTTGTCAAATGAGGGTGGCAGAAGATTTCCATTGGCGTGGTGGATTGTGGGTGTTTGACATGGTCATTCCGGCAGCAAGAACCAGAACACCACTCTCTGGCTGTGTTAACAAGACACGGTGTGTCCTGTGGTTCAAACAGACTGTGATGGGCACCTTGACAGTATGACTCGTTAATATCATGGCATGTTTAAGAAATTAAACTTACAGGTATGTAAAATGGAGGACCACAGCTAGGTCCATTTTTTATCTGTGTTTTCCCATGCCATCTTAAATTTAAAAACCAGGTTTGAATTACATGTAATTCTATACATACTTTTTAAAGGATTATTTAAGGAGGAAAGATTTTCAAGCATTTTATCAACTAGAGTAAATTGATAGTCCTCCCTTTTCCAATGAAATCACCCCTGATTCCAAAAATTCTGTTTTCTATAAAGAATTTTATTTTATTAAAACATGTCTAGAAGGACATAGGGATGTTTCACTGACTATTGTCATAACAGAGTTGAACAATAAATGGTGAGTTTGGTACTAAGATCCAGATCAATTATTATGGAGTCATGTTAAGAGCAGTGAGAAATGACAATGAAATATAGGTGAGAGGTGAGGCTATCTGCAGCTCTAAAAACCTGTCTGACCCCCAAATCAGTCACTATATAAAAAAGAGATAAACTACATACATGAAAGAATCGATGAAACTGATTATGACTGGGAAGATGTTTGACTCGATTCAGTTCAACACTTCTTATTAAACACGCAAATACACTATTAACATTGAAAAAAAGACAAAGGAACAGTGAGATGCAACAAGTGACTAGTCTATACAGAAATTCAATTCAATTAAAGAACGTTTGTGGGATCATCTGCAGTGAAAGAAAGTTCCCATCCACAGTAATCAAGAGTGGACCCAACCTAACAGGACCATTTTCCGGATTAGTAATGAGGAGATATGCTATTTCATACATGTTTTCCTCAGATGATGTCTTAGTTTCAACAAATAACTTTCTTCAACTGTAGGACTGATAAAAGCATCTTGTTTCTTTAAGGCCCAATTAGTGATGCTTAATGCACTAGGGTGCCCACTCAGTTGGAAGGAATTAATATAGGCCAAACCACCCCCTGAAGTATTTTCTTGCAATTCAGAGAAAATGCTTTAATCTTTGAATGTCTTGTGATTGCAGACGAATATGTCAGAGTATTTTTGTGGACTGTGGTTTTATCCTGTGTGTATGTATGTTTGCTTATAAAAGCATTAACATATTAAGTTCTTAATATTCAAAACAGGTAAGCATTTTAGTGAGACACTCCAAAAGTCTGCTGAAGCTATATAAGAAGAAAACCATGCGGTTTACTGCCTATGCAGAATAGCATTTTATTGTAAGTATGATATCCTAAGATATCATTCAAGTCAACCATCTATACTGCACAGTTATTAGAGTCCTATGGGGCTTCTCTGCTTGATGCAGAAAAGTACTGAAATCCTAACAGCGAACTGTTGATTGAAGCTATTTGGAGGTCTCAGGGTGCTTAAACATAAGCCCCAAAACTTCTTTTAGAATACAACGATAATATCCTGAATTAAATGAAATAACAAGAGAATTTTCAAAAAGTCTCGAAGTGCATCTCTCACAGCCTTTAATAACCAAAGATACATTATTAGCATTTAGACGTGAAGGAACAGGGAGGGGTGAGGGGATGAAGAGTCAGGGAGCAGGCCCTCGATAACCAAAGGTTTACCCTTTTAATCTTACTTGATTCCATTGAGGGACTCGCAGGAGGTGAAATTTAATTAAGTTTAGTGAATGCTTCTGTAAAATTGGCAGCTCTGATACACTGACACTCTGGCTTGTGAAAACATTTTTTAGTCACACACAGTGAGATGCCATTGATTCCTAAATGAGGCCGGGGGCATCCCTGTTTGTGGCAGTGCAGTTGCTTCTACGTGGAGCCTTCCCTCTGTATTCCATCTGCATGAATGCCTTCCTTCCTCACCACCCTCCCCTCGACTGGGGATAGTTCTATTCATTCTTTTAAAACTTCACCATCATTTTTTCCAGGCTGTATACTATGACAGCTCCTCCCTCAGTTTTAGATTGGACAGTAGTACAGGCACAGTGACACGTTCAATTAAAGAATTTGCCCCAAATGCACACCTAACAAGGGGGGGTGCTGGACGGGCACTGAATTCTCTCTGACTCCATCACACTGTCTTCTCCCCTTACCCACCCTGCATGATGACACACTATGCAGAACCGAACAGGCAAAGAGCAAAAGGATGTAGATACATCATCGACACTTGGACCTGCAACCACAGAGGAAAATGACCACAGAATGCCTTCATGCATCGGGTCAAGCTGGTTGTTTCTCCTGTGCTGGAGGAACACTCTAGTGTATGCATCCTGGGTTGTCAAGTCTACCTTGCCAATATCACAGTAGTCAACCAAGTCATGAGTTCTTAATCAAATTGAAATTACCAGTAAGATCAGCTTTCCCTCTGGGGAGGAAGACTGGACTGCTTTTCTCCTCTTGATTATCAGAGACAAATGCTTCTCAGTGACGTTCAGTAGTGTTACCCATAACCAGAGGCTGTGGGGTGCACTTAGAAGCCATTCTGCCAATACACATTCTATGGTGAGGTCGCCAACTGACTTACTTATCTCCTTTGCTTTTGGAGATGCCAACCAACTTCTCGATGCCGCCCGCATCCCGTAAGGCCTTGGCGTTCTCCATGTTCTTGGTGATCACTTCATGCAGGGTGCAGCAGACAGCGGTCACTGTGTCATCTGACATGGCCTTGCTTGCTGCGTTGTTGCTGTTGTTCCCCCCGGGGAGCCTGTGGACCAGGTCTCGCATGGCATATTTGCCTTTGGGAAAAATAAAGGGGAGACTTGAAATGAGGCCAAAATGGAGGAAACGGGTAGAGAGAGAAGTGGGCATAGGGGAGAAAAAGAAACACAAGAGCAGGATTTGTGCAATATTGTTTGTTTTCCCACCACTGCCTACTTTCCGTTGGGTGACTGGGACCACACACGGAGACCACAGTATTTTCTCACAGTGAATAAATGGGCTTCAGTTCCAGGTGGATGTGGGACCGAACCTTTGGGCAGTTATTTCATTGCCTCTAAACCGCAGCTTTTTACATTCATAAAGCACGAACAGCAATGGTATATATCTCACAAGACTGTCGTAAAGATTGAATCAGTACATATGCGTAAAGCATTTAACACACAAGGATTACTGAGGATGCAGGACTTGATCGATGTTAACAACCAGTAGCTTCCTACTTGGTGTTCACAGAAGTCGAGAAAACATGACGATGATAACACAACCTCAAAAATCCTGTAATGGAAGCTATGTTGGGACCTGTATTATATAACAAGAGTCAAAACACAACTATGTGGAGTATAACTTCTGTGTTCTGGCCCCTGTGATGCAAACAGAAACATTTGAAGTGAGGGAGAGAAGCATTACAAATAATACACAACTAGGTGTCCTTCAAACTCGAGTAACTGGATGGATGATCTCCTTGTCTCAGTGATAGGATTTCGTCGTATGGTTCTACCACGTAACATTTCTTAATTTGACGTGTTTTTCTTCACATGAAAATAAAACAAAATCCAACTTTGCTTTCTTCATTCACTTTATCATTAATAATCTTGCAACTCCCAATGACAAAGGTACTTACAGTGACATCTTTATGGAGTACTTCTTGTTTACAAAGCACTTTAGGCATTACCAACAACCCTGCAAGACAATTAATGCATCCCACCTGCAGCTTCCAATTCTGTTCCATTAACTTACTTCTGGAACTAAGTAAATGAGTGCCTGTAGCAAAGTTGGCTGTTCTTGAAATTGTCAGATGAAACTGGTGCAGGTCCAAAGTTAAATCCCTTCCTTGTCTTTCATCCCCCATTACCCATATTTAGCTAGCACCTAAAAACGATTTGAAATATTTTACCCTCCGTGCATGTCTGTGAAGGATAGCCTCTTTGAGCTGTTAAATTTTCTGGCGCTTGATGCCTGGGGAGAGGAAAGGGAGCCCCTCGGGAGGAGGCAATGATATCTTAATTTCATGCAGCAATAAATAAAACATAGGCACTTGTAATTTGGGTGTCTGCTCTTATCCTATCTATGTATAGGTGGCTTACTTTAGCTTGAACAAAACAAATACCGATGTCTAAATTACTGAAATAGGCAAGTGTCTTCATTCTCTTTATGATAGCTGAGAAATGTGTGACAAAGATGGTTTGCCTGAAAACACTTAAATGTAGTATATTTATTTTCTAATGACAGCATTTAAAATAGTTTGGAAAAGATCCTTTGTACATGGGCAGTCCTCTGAGCAAGTTGCTTTATTTATCGTTAAATCATACTCAACTTGGGCTAACAGTTTGCTTTGCTGAGCTCAGCATGCTGGTGACTTTTTCAGTTCATTAACCTCCACAAGCCACTGAAGACAAACCTGAGTTCCATAGAAGCTAGAAGATGGATGGGTTCTTTTTACTTTTTCTTCATAAGGGACTTGATGGAGGAAGGAATCAGGAAACTACTTCAGTTATTGTGCATACAGGGGCATTCACACTCCTGACATATGGAAGACTGGTTTTGAGACCTTGGACATCATCAAGGTTGAAAGCAAAACTGAGGACAGGAAGAGGATTCAGCTGCAGCATTTAAAAGTTTTTGTTGTTATCATCAATTTTTAAATGATAGCAGATAAATTTGAAGATGCAGTGTCATCCTTCTTGGCTTTCTAACTGGTAAGGCCTTAATGAGATACAAGGTGTTCCAGTCACATTCAGGTGGCAGGGACAGTCACTCCCTGCATCCAGAACAGCCCCCAGTGTGCTGCAAGAACACCGTCCTTTTCCATGTGCTCCATGGCATGGAACACAGCAGGAGCCACCACCATATACAATCTTCTACAGCCTGTCAAGGAAACCCATTTGAATGACTTTATTTCTATTATTTCCAATATAGGCCACTGGCATTTTACTAGGCAATTAGAGATTTTACACTTAGTCTATTTATTAGCCTATTTGGAAGGATACCTTTTAGTCTATATTTTGACCATCCAAGTGGAGAAACAAATCAAGTAAAATTATCCCAAAGGGCAGAAGACTGTGGGAAAAATCTGTTAATTCTTTTACAGGCATACAATTGTTTTAGCTTTTGATTATGTTGCTGAGAAAAGCTGTCTTTTCACACTTGAATCCTATCTTCATGTGAAATTTGGGTAGCAAGAATAGCTTTTTAGTTTTCTCTTGGGTTTAGAAACTTTGAGGCTTATTGGGGGGGATAGAGAAAACAAGAAACATATTACAGCCACAGGTGACCTTGAGTGACACGCTAACAGGAGTTTAGAGATATTAAATCAAACTGGGTTGTCATGGATGGCTTGGGCTGAAGTGGACATCTAGGATTTGTTCTATGGATCAGGGGAACCACAAAATATCTTACAAAGAAGACTCTTGTGCATCAAGAAAGGTTTCAGAATAATGAGACTAAAGTGGAAGAAACAGTTTTTTTCTTGACAATAAAGCTCACTCTCGGAGTGTCAACTGTAATGATATGCATAATAACTCACAGTGGCTTGCGCCTACAATTGTTCTGTGCCCCATATTTACTTTATCCCCTAAGTTTCTAAACCACAGAAAGAGTAACAAAGCTAATCTTGTTACCTAATAAAAAAATCTTGTCCCATTCCCAACACCATAGCTCAGTCAGGGTTTTGGTCTGACATTTGAGGGCTGAGATTTCTTCTTCTGATGTGAAGTAGTTAATTACGTTTTGGATCCAGTTCTCTTGCTTTGTCACAGTGGTGATGAGGAAAAGTTGCCAGGCAGGTGAGCCTAACTTGAATTTTCACAGCCCAATACCATCGAGGTGATACAACTTTTTTTGTTTGTTTTGGTATCAAATAGAGAAAGGGATGGAGATTAAATTGTTCTTGGGCAAAGAAGCGGGGTGGCTGTTCCACCAGGGAGCTATCTGTTTACCAGCCTGGAGGAGAAGCTGGAGGCTCGGCATGGGGCCAGGGCCACTGAAGGCACTAGAGCTCAGCAGTGCCGTTGAAATGCATGGGGACACTATGTGGTTACAAGGAGATCACCAGAGCACAGGCCTCACCCTGTGGTTGAGGCTGGCATGAGGCTGAGGCACTTACTGTCTTAGAATGAATTTCTGAGGCCCATGAAAGAGGCAGTGGCACCAGCTACCAGGGCAGACTGAAGACCACCCCTCCCCTTCTTCTGGATATAATTTGGTTTAAAAATAAGTAAATGATATGACATAGACCAAAAGTCAGAGAGTGATTCATGCTGATGAAACCACTGAGCAGGTGACTGTAATATTTCAGGATGAAAACAACATGGACGTGTAACTACAAAGCATTGGCCACAGGGGTGGGTGGGGGGAGGTGATCAGGGACAGCAAAGCACTTGTGACCAAGATTCCTAAGACTCAGCTAACAAGGTTTGGAGTCTAGGGAAAAGTTGGGGTAATGGAGAGAAAGAGGTTTGAGAAATTCCTAGCTGGGACAATGAGATGGCTGGTGAAAAGCAAGTGAATTCTAAAGTTTAATAATAAAATGAACAAATTTGATTTCTATTTTATTTTTTCACACACAAAAAAACATGTATAATTAGTAAACATCTTATGGAAGAACCACCCAGCAAAACCCCAACAGAGAAAAAAGCAGCTCATTAGGTTGAAAAGACACTGGGATTTGTGAAAGTGAAGCGGCCATGTGGACTGGCCTTCATTAGGAATCAACGTGCTTCCCGTTACTCTGCCGGGAAGTCACGTCACACAAGAATGGCGTGTTCTCCCTGTGATGAAGACAAAAGAAATCTCAGCTTGCCACCGCCGACCCACAGGTCACTCTGTTTTGCTCAAGTTCCCAACAGAAATGAATCCTTGGACCATTTCTTCTAAGTTATTAGTCTCTAATGACTTCATTTCTGATGTTTGTAACACAGACATGAGAGGACTACTGGAGATGTTATAATTGTGCAAAAAAACACCTACCATTTCCCTCAGTGATACATGAACAGTAACCCTGCACTTCTGCCACCCTTTCCTCCCTGCATGTGTATACATTTCCAGTAAGAACAATTTCTTCTTTGTGATGCTTCTTTCGGGAAGTCTTCTGTTTGGAGTTGTTGAGCACATGGAAGTGTCCAGATAGACCCAGGAGACCTAACAAACTGGGGCCCCACACAGGCACTCCTTGCCGAGCTCCTGTACAGACACGAGCTGGTGGACTTTCATGATGGGTAGTAGAGCTTTGCTTTTGCTGACTGTGTCTGCTTCTGTGTTGTTTGCTTATGACTTTGTTTCTATGTCTTTTTCGGTATTGATCTGTGCACTACCAGGTAGCTTCCCCAGTGGTGGCCGCGATATTGAGTAGTGGTTTTATGGTCTAACCACCTGCGCTCTGTAAGGTGGCAGACAACAGACAAGTCACCTGAGTCCCTTCCTACACTGACTGTTATCTCTTTGGATCACTGATAGAGTCCTCTGTAGAGCTGGTCTTCGTGGTGCACTGTTATAAACTCGTCTCTCAAACCAACTTTAGAAGAAAGACATTTAAAAAAATGTCAGCTGGACTGTGCGCAGCCCTGGGTCAGGAACACTGTGGGTCCTCCGTCTCTGAGGTCTCTGCAGCTCTCTACTTAGCTCTTCCGTTTCTGGAGCTGCTGGAACTTGCCTATGATTTTTTGCCGAGATGCCCTAAATTTACTTTTTTTCCTTCAAATTTTTATTGTGTTCAAATACATGTAACAGAAAATTTACCATCTTATCCATGTCAAGTGTACAGTTCAGTGATGTTGAGTTCATTTTGTGCAACCACCACTGTACAGCTCCAGACCTCTTCATCCTGCCAGACCGAAATGCTGGCCCACTCAAACGTTAGCCACCCGCCCTATCCCCTGACAGACAGCTCTCAACTTTCTGTCTCTGTGGTTTTGACCATGCAAAGTACTTCATGCGAGTGCAATCATATAGTATATGTCTTTATGTGACTGATCATTTCATTTAGCATAACATCCTCAAGCTTTATCTGTATTGAAACATATCAGAATTTCCCTTTTCAAGTCTAATATTCCATCATGTGTATATACCACATTCTGCTTATCCATTCATCTGTTGGTGGACACTGGAATTACTTCTCATTTTAGCTATTGAAACACCACTATAAACGTGGGTGTACACATGTCCTTTCATACAAAGGAGTCTCTTGTAGCAAAAAGTGGAAGCATGTTTTTTTTAAAAATCCATTCTGCTGATCTCTGTCTTTTGATCAGAGAGTTTAATCCATTTGCATATATTTTTAAAATTAATTCTTATAATATTATATTAGTTTAAGGTGTCAACAAACTGATTAAACATTTATGTACCTTAGAAAGTGGTCATGATGATAAGTTCATCTGCCACCACACAAAGTTACAATACTATAGTACCATTAACTACATTCCCAGTGTGGTACACTATATTCCATGACATTTATTTTATAACTGGAAGTTTGTAGCTCTTATTCCTTTTTACTTTTTCATTGCAATATTACTTAATAACAGCCAAGACATGAAAGCAACCTAGGAGCCCATTGACAGAGGAATGGATAAAGAATATGTGGTGTATCACTTAAGGATAATAAAGAATGAAACCTTGCCACTTATGACAGCATGAATAGCCCCAAAGGGTATTATGGTAAGTCAAGATAAGTTCTGTATGGTTTAACTTATATGTGGAATGTAAAGAAAAGAAAACAACAACAGAAAACAAAATGAAATGGAAACAAACTCATTGAAATAAATATAATCTATTTATATGTAAAATAATCATTGATAAGGAGGAACTTACCTGTGTTATTTTGCTATTTGTTTTCTAAATACTTTGTATTTTTTTGTACCTGATTTCCTGCATTACTTTCTCTTGTGTGTTTATTTCTTTTAGTGAACTATTTTAATTTCCTATTCATTTCCTTTGGTGTGTATTCTATAACTATTTTCTTTGTGCTTACCATAGGGATTACATTTAATAGCCCAAAGTTATAGCTCTCAATTTAAATTTATCCCAATTAAACTTCAGTCACATCCAAAACTCCGCTTGTTATAGCTCCATCCCTGCCCCTTTCAGTTATGGATGTCACAAAATTACATCTTTGTTGTGTGCACGAAAACATGTAATAATTGTTTTTTTATGCATCAGTCTCTTAAATTATGTAGAAAACAAAATGTAGAGTTACCAACCAAAGTTACAATAATACTAGCTTTTAGACTAATAATTTAAAAAAATGCATTACTATCTAACTAATATCATGGTGAAAACAAGAAGTGGAGTAACAGACTGTTCTTACAATAATGCTAGCTTTTACAATTACCTGTGCATTTACTTTTACTGAGAGAAATATTTCTTTATATGGCTTCTAGTTACTGTCCTTTATTTCAAACTTTGGAATTCCCTCTATCTGCAGGCCAGGTCTAGTGATGACAAACTCCCTCACCTCTTGTTTACTTAGGAATGTCTTAATTGTTTACTCACTTCTGAAGGACCATTTGGCCAAACAGAAGATTCTTGGTTACAGTTTAGCACTTTGAAAATAAAGCCCGATGACTTCTGGCCTCCAGAGCTTCTGATGAGAAATCTGCTTATAATGTTGAGGATCCCTTGCTTGTGACGAGTCACTTCTCCCTTGCTGTTTTCAAGATCTACTGTGTTTGTCTTCAGTGATCACCTGTGTCATGGTGGGTCTCTTTGGTTTACTGTGTTCGGAGTTGGTTGAGCTTCTTGGATGTCTATATTCATGACTCTCACCAAATTTGGAAAGTCTTCAGGCACTGTTACTTCAGATAGTCTGGCTCCTTCTCTCTCCTCCTTCTGCTACTTTCACTATCTCATGCTGCTTCCCTGAATGGTGACTCACGGGTCCCCTTGGCTCTGCTCACTCTTCCTCAGTCCTTTCCTTTCTCTTCCTTGGACTTGACCATTTCAATTGTCTTGTTTTCAAGGTCACTGATTCTTCTGCCTGCTCAAACCTTCCTTTGAATCCCTTTACTGAATTTTTCATTTCAGTTATAGTAATTTTTAGTTCTAGAATTTCGTCTTTATTTCCTTTTAGATTTTCTATCTCTGTCAGAATATTGTCACTTTATCTTATATATTGTTTGCTTGGTGTTCTCCACATATTCTCTTTGATTCCTTCAGCATCTGTAAGATAATTCTTTTAAAGTCTTTGTCCAGTAGTCTGCCCCTTGGCCTTTCTCAGAGACAGGTTTTGTTGGTTTATTTTTCCCTTTGAATGGGTCATACTTCCCAGTTTTTTTGTGTGCCTTGTGATTTGTTGTTGTTGTTAACTGGACATTGGAATCTAGTGATGCAGGAACCCTGGAAATCAGATTCTTCCCTTCTGCAGGTTTGTGTTTTTTGTTTGTATGTTTGTTTTTGATTGTTATATGATGTGTCTGTGCTGACGATCAGCCTGAGGTGTACACTTAAGGACTTGTTGGGTCTTCTCTGAACCCGTGCCTTTCTGTGGGCATGCACAGTGACTTTCTAATTTCCCCAAGTACATTTACTTTTGCACATCCTGATCTTCAATGTCTGGTTCCCCCAAACCATCCCCACCCCCAAAAAGAAAAAATGAAGGGGAAAAACAGGGCCCCAATTCGTTAAGTCCCTGAAGGTCACTTCAGACAGGGAGAGGGACCTGCAACAGTGGCTGCCGCTGTCTGCATCTCCATGAACAGTAGCGGCAATCAGAACACAGATCGATATTTGAAGGACAGAATTCGTATTGTATTGCCCACTGTGGCTCCCAGTCTGCATGCAAGCTGGTCCATGAATGCATGCACAGCTGCCTGTCAAGAGGCTGGGGGTAAGGGATGAGGAGCTGCTACTATGCTAAGAATTTAAAGCGACCCAAATTAACCATAATTTACCATCCAAGGTTCCCCCTTCATTAAACTCCAGCATTCCAGAAGGGTTACATCAGCCAGTTTCTACCACTCCGATTGCTGGCTAGAGGGGGTGGGGGGGGTGGGGGGGTGGGGACAGATTCCTGGTGTTTCCCACCCTCCAGCTTCTCAGGGTCCTCTCCCCAGCCTGGATTTGCTTTGATCTGTGGTTGAAGCTGTAAATGTGAGGCACTGACTTCCTGTGATTGTGTGTCCCTAGGTACATGTGAAAAGAGCCTTTCCCGCCTTTGGCAAAGGAAGATCGTTAGTCTTTACAATGCTCCATCAGCGCCGCTCCTCTTTTATGTGGCTAGCACCTTTTCTCATCCTTTTCTCTTTTGGGAAATGTTTGGACCTTAATGTATCATAAAAATCTGCCACTGTGTACCTTTAGGACATCGAATATAAGCAGACATGAAAGGGGAGGAAACATACAAAAAAATCTATATTTTAAAACTGGCTTGTCTGGCTTACAGACCAAAGAGGTGAAGCATTCAAGAGGTGAAGGCATTGTTTGGTTATTGAAAAAGCTTGACTGCTGGCTTACTTAGGAAAGCTCTGAGTATGGCGGCACTTGTATTTTGTCTTTAGGCATGAAGGACTTATATTTAGTGTCCCCTAATAATTCTTTTTGAAATTGCCTTCCTCAAATCTATACTCCATAGTCAAACTATTAAAACTTTTTAAAGTATCTTTTACTTCTGAACTATCTTTGGGGGCGTCCCAGAGTGCTGCTAGGTAACATCAAAGAATTTTCTTCCCTACTTTATGAAGTAAGGATGCCAGGACTAATTAGGTATGCTTTGCATTCTGCAGGTTTTTCTTTGGTTTAATACCATTGTGAGAGCTGTCCTGTTTATCAAGCTTCCAATATGAAAAGAGCTGGCAAATGAAAAAGAGAAGTTCAACCTCTACTTAATTATGACAAGTTAATGATTATATGTCGGCAGTTATGAATCTTCCAGTTGCTTAAAAGTGTGCTCCCTTTCATGTTAAAGAATGGCACGATAATGGTCAAGTTTTTAAAGGAAAAGAGACTTTTTACTTGGTGGTAATACTAATATACCCTTTATGTAGTAAATTAAAAAGTCTTCGAGGTTTTTCAGTGCCCTCATTGTCTAGAATATGTGCTTCCTTTCAGGGTAGTCATTGACTGACTCCTTACGAAACTGAGCTTGTCTCAGTTTTGCTACTGTTGGTTGGGGTGAGTAAGCAGAGATTTTCAGCCTTATCATCAGCAGGTGGTTCTAATGTTCTCTCAGGTTCATCACCAGACCCCAGCCGGAGCCATGAATCAGTAATAGGGTCTGTTGGAAGGAACATCAAAATAGTCCAATTAAAGAACCTTAAAAGGCACTCAACACTCAATGCTATAAAAAACAGGTTATTAGTTACAGGTGCACCTGTAAAGTTGAGAGCATCACCAGATGAACATCTCGGGTGACCAAGGGGTGGAATCTGCATTTCCAGAACTCATTCACTTCCAGAAACTGGACTGCTAACTAATCCAATGTTAACAGAACAAAGATTAATTTACCTGGATTAAATTAAACAGATTTATTTGTGGCTGACCCTCTATTTTGAATTGGGCATGTTATAAAAATCTTGTTCCTTCTATTTCCTTTGTCTTTAATGCTTAATTTAATAGGTTATGTTATAAAAATTAGAATAAAACACTCTTTGCATGGAACCTTATTCTAATTAATCCTTCATAATCCATAACAAGGAAATCCTTTGAAAAGTTCTTAAAATAGATAAGATAATAGATTATCAGGAAAGGTCAATAATAATAATTCTTTAAGTATAACAACAAATGTTAATTGATCTGGTCCATACATTTAAAAGAGAAGTTAAATAATATAAAAAATGCCTTGACTAAACTGTTTACCTTCTTTGACCATAGATTTTCATTAACTGAACTCGAATCTGTCCTCCTTTCTAATAGAACAATAAAAATATCCAGTCTTTATCCATGCATACATGCCACATTTAAAGGAAGTACAATTTAATTAGGCGTGACAACCCCATTAAAACAGCAGTGCATTTCCTATGTGGAGGTGATGCCGTAACATCCTCCCAAGACACTGCCTTGGACTGTGTGGTGCGGCTCAAGGAATCCCAGCCCTACAGGTACCGTGGCCAGTAACATGGAGAAGTGAGAGCTGAGAGGGATGGAATAGTCCCTGAATTACAGGTAATGGGGAGGGAGCCTGGTAGAAGTGACCAACAGACTTGGGTTTCTTGGGTTGCTGATCCCAGTAGATGAGGTGAAAGGGAACAAAATACTTCTGCTACATAAAGGGGCGGAAATTACAATCCTAGGATCTATATCAAGAGAACAGAAGTTAACTCTCAAGATTAATGATCACATAGCTTTAGATTTGATAACCATGCAAACAGGTCTTGGTGAATGAATCCACACTGCTTGCTGTACCTGTGTCTGCACAGCTGGTCAAATAAGGCAAAACCATCAAGTTAATAGTCACACACAAGTAACGGCCACACAAATATCTGTGGTTAAATCTGCATCTCAGGGGCAGAGCTTCAGCATTGGGAGTGACCGTGGAGAAAAGCTGGTACCTTGTTCTGCCTCCACCATAACTGTGTACATATCATGGGCCAGTCGCAGCCCGGAGTCAGGGAAACAACAAAAGATCGGCCCAAGGAAGCAAATAAGAGGAAGAAAAAAGAAACGTAGGATCGCCTTCTAGCCTTAGTCCCAGAATGAACCTCTGAGTCATTCCCTAGCATTTTCTGACTCCCCAGTCGACTTTATCTCTGACATTTGCAATGCTGGATGATGTGATTATCTTATGAAAAAAACTGTGTATCGATTTCCTAAGTATGTGTCCCTTGCAACAATGTGTAAGGTAACTGTCCCTTTCTCTGGATGCCTATGTCTTCGTTTCTTCCTTTCAGACTGGAAAATGGTTGCGGTGACACCAGTCCTCTGGTCTAGTCATGCCCGTCCCTTGTTCCCAGGAGAGGACCTGTTCATCTCTACATCCCTGGGCTCTTGCTGGAGTAGAATAAATATTTAAGAGATGCACTGATTTTTTAAGCAATGAACCTTTTTTAATATCCTGGCCATTGGCTTTAATTGACTAAAGATTTATCTAAACAGGGGGAAAAAAAGAGGAAAAAAAGGGCTGGCTGGAGCCCAGGCATTGGTGGCTGCTGCTTGCAGAGGCTAAACAAATTCTAGAAGAAACACTAAAGTTCCTTATGCTTTTTCCTATTAACTGTGATTTTCTTAAAACCATGCATAGTCTTACAACACACAGAGGAACCTACTTCACATGCAAGAACTGGGAAGCAGTTGGTCTGAGACAGTGACTCAGGCAGTAACTCAGCCCTCCAAGTAGGAATCATATAAAGCAGAATCTTATGGGTTTACAATATGCAGTAGGCAATTCTTTCTAGAGTTATTACCTCCAAACAAATAACCTATTCCATCTGGTTGGCAGGCAAAAGGAACTGTATATTTTGGAAGTTTGAGACTTTGTCCAGAGGATTTCACAGAATTAGATTCTGAGAAACTCTCACATTGTTGAAGTGTTAAGAACTCAGGTAATGAATAGAAATACAGACAAGAAGGTGACTAAAATAAGCATATTTAATTTGTATAAGAATCAGTCTTAAAATAAAAATGCAAGTTAATTAAAAGGTTCACTGGAGTACCTTCTTGAAATAAAGATAAATTGATTTCTAAGAAATATTGAAAATGAGGCAAGCAGCTGATATGATACAGTTTTAAATGACTTAAATAATTTGATTAAATATGAAGCAAGATAGTAAAAAAATATCTCAATTCATTGCCTAATTTTAGCAGAAAGGAAGTAAGGGTGAAAATTTAAACATTGATTCTAGCTTCAGGGGAGACACCTGGAAGGTTTGTTATTTTTAGGTCAAGATTGCTATCTAACAAAGACCTGGGAACTCTCCTAGGACAAAAGTTACAGGGGGCAACAGTGTCTCTGAGACTTGGTGAGACTGGTGTCTCTGTAGGAAAAGTTTGCTTTGGGCACAGAACTTGAAGTGAGTCCTCTGGATGCTGGGATCATGGGAATGCATCAGGCAATGCAAGCAGACTAACGATGACCGAGAATGCTGCATTCCCTCATTCTTGCTTCTCACGCCGATCCACCTCCCCCTCGAAACAAAAGGTAGTTTCAGTGAACGACACAGAGAGAGGGAACCACCTATAGGTTTTCTTCACATGTGACTACTCACAGATTACATTTCAGGGCGGTTTAACGTTTTCAAGAAAAGCCACACATTCTGTGTTAGTTGCTGCTTCGGCTCTACCTGGGGGTATAAAAAAGGCAGGTACAACTTCTGATCTACATAGAAGACAGATGCAGCCCAAAGAGGTTAAATGATGTGTGTAAGGTCACAGGGTTGCCTGGTCTCCTGGCTTTGGTGCATTTCTGTGAATCTCCAGGCCGGAAATTCCTCTCTCCAACTCAGCCCCCTTCCCCCTGCTCCTCGGAGCTTTTTCTGCAGGTGCAATCTTTACCACGTATTTGATGCCTACCCTGTAAGTCATTTTTTTTCTAGTCATTCTGTAGACATTCAATGGAGTTATGTCTAGTTAGCTTCGGTATATAATTTATTTTTTCAACAATAATATAAACTGAGGACAGGATCACATCTGATAACCTTAGGTTCACTGATAAATCAATAAGCAATTTATATGGTCTCCTTGACTACACAATGTAAGAAGATGCAATAATAGCCCTTTGATGAGAATTGCTTCCATGTTATCCTCCTGCTATTGTTACCCACCTCTACGACACTGAGGGATACTTGTTCTACAGAATGCAGTATTCTAACAAGGGTATCATTGTACCCTAAGTGTGGGAAATGGTACCCTTGACATCCAACTCCGAGATTTACAATGTATTAACAGCAAAGTAAAGTCTGTTAGCAGACTTGCAGTTAGATAAAATCAAACCACTCAGTGAATTTAGTTTAACCTAGAGTTTCCCAAATTCACCTACATAGAGAAATCTGTCTGTGCATGACGCCCATTCCCACACCGGAGAACTGGGGTTCCGAGTGTGTGAGAGTGTATTTTCAGCACTGACTGACAGGAGCAGTTTGCCCTAAATACACCGTATTCCTAAATGCATCTGTCATTCTTACCTCTCACCCCCACTCCCATATTGTGCTCACAGTGAACTTCAGAAACCAGAGAGACAAATCTCACGGATGGATACATAGGTATGTACCTGCAATTCCATCTTCCTTGTTAATCAGTGAGCTGCTTATGAAAGAATTCCCATGTAAGTTCTCAAACAGAAAAAGTTCATTGTATGAAATTTTGTTTCCCAGGTTGATTCTTCCTAGTATGTCCCAGCCAAGCTAAGCATTGTTCTTAACTAGGCAATTCTAATTCCAATTTAAATTTATATTATAGACTTATGCTATAAAACTAAAACTTATAGTGTTTATACTTCAGTGAGTTTAAAATTTTGGGGACTATGTTTGTGCTATACTGAAAAAAATCAATAACTGTTATAAATACAGTGTCTTTCTGTGACTGGCAGTGAAACAGGGATGCTCACGTCAGCACCACCGCAAGCAGAGAAGAACGTGTCACTAGGTGACGGGGATGTTCAGCTCCCTTAGTCTCGTGGGACTGCCGACATCCTTCTGCAGCATGTGACTGTGTATGAACTATTCCCAAGCTGATGAATAAAAACGAGGCAAGGCACTAAGAAAAAGAATAAAAGACCATGTAGACATGAAGGCACAAACAAAAAAAGTGAGTCCAGAAGACCAAAAACGGGCCAAAATTTATTTCTGCTGATCCCACTCAATCAAAATGAGGAAACATTAGCTCTGAGCCCAACTGATGGTATGTTTAATACCAGCAACACTCGACACGGCAGGATTTGAGAAAGAAAGAAAGCTAGAAGACAGGCCTTTGGCCATTTCTTTATCAGAGTGAGATTTTACTCACAGCAGAGGAGAAAGATACAATAAGTGGATGAGACTGCATGAATGACTTTAAAAAGCAGGAAAATATAGACACCGAGTTTCTGTAGATCAGGTGCCCTAAATCCCAACAAAGTGGCTGGTGTTTGAGGTTTCTTATCTACGTCAACAGTCACAGTTTTTGAGGACTTGAAGTGTCTGTTCACCAGGTGCAGTATGGGGCCCGGGCAGGAGAGGCTGCCGCTCACGTTGGTCTGAGAGTACTAACCCTGCATGTTGGCGTCAGCCCCACGTGGTCTTCCAGGGTGTGCGGGAGTGACAGCAGCCTCTGCCCTGCAGGAACCCGATGGTCCTGGCCATCTGCTCTCACTGCAGTGGGGTTTGGCGATGGGATGTCCATTCCCTGGGTAAGGATGACTTCTTAGCAGTGTCAGCTTTTGAAATGGAAATACCAAGCATGCACTTCAGGCTCTGTTTTGATTCTCTGTCAAGGCGGGCTCACTAGAATTTAAGAGGATCACCCAAAAGCCTCTGCACTGGCCACTAATAATAACTGGCTTGGCTATTATTAGGCTATGCTTATGGTCAGCACCGTCACACCAAGCCAAAACCACCCAAGCCAGGCTGATCTGAACTCAGCAACAGGCAAAAACAATTAGGAGTCTGCATGTTTGAGGAATGCTTTCTATATACACCTTGTAACCCAGTACAAGGTATCTCTGCTACCTCGTTTTCAAAGTTCACAGAATCCTCGAGTATGCTTCCAAGAATGTTTGGGCTGCTAGCTTGTTTGACAGCATGAAGACTCAGTGGTGTCTGTTTTGCCTGACATGATTCCATTAGCTACACAGAAGTCTCCAACAATGACTTTCCTTCTGGTGACAAACAGCAAAGGTCAAGTACAGAAACTGAGAGGTGGGCAAGGACTGGATAGCTGTGTTCAAGGAGAAGAAACTAGGGATTGGGAAAGGGCACAGAATCATCTGGTAGCTTTACTTGTCCTCAAGGAAGTTGGGCCAGGGCGAGCTGGAGAGGTAATCAGGACTCCAGGCCGGTGCCCCCTCGGCCACTCTTGGTGACACTCAGGGTCTCTGCGAATGCTGCTTCTTTCTTTCCTTTTGTATTAGTTTCCTGTGACTTCTTGAGAAATTTCCACAAACTGGGTGACTTTAAAAATTAGAAATTTATTTTTTCACAGTTCTTGAGGCCAGTTTGAACTTCAGGTTTGGCAGGGCTGTGCCCTTTCGGAAGGCTCTAAGAGGGAAGCTGCTTTTGGCTTCTGTTGGCTTCTGGCATTTACTGACTTGCGGCTATATCCCTCTGAGTCTGCCTCCATCTGTCCATGGCCCTTCTCCTCTGCATACCTGTGGCATCTCGTCTTTTGTCTCCTGGAAGGACCTTTGTTGCTGGATTTAGGACCCAGCTGGGTAATCCAGAATGTTTGGGTTACAAGATCCTTAATTACATCTGCAAAGACCCTTTTCCCAAATGAGGTCACGTGCACACATTCCAGGGACTGTAATGTTGACATATCTTCTGTGGGGGCCACCATGTGGCTCACTACACCTGTCTTCCCTTCTCCCTGCCAATGATTTTTCTTCAAGTGGGTTCCTTTACCCTTTCTATCCTCTTTCTTTTCCTTCCTGTTTAGTTAGAGATGCAGGATTGTCGTTCTTGCTGGTTGTAGGCAGAAAGGTTAAGTGGCTAACCCTCACCGTGTGGTAAAGGGTAGAGTGGCTGCTTGTTTCCAGTTCATGGGACTGCTCGGGTGAAATGGGATAAAAATGGCAGTGTTGCTGTTTAATAGGTGGAATTGCGTCTCCAACCCAGTCTCCCTCTATGTTAAAGTCCTAGGTCCCATAACCTCAGGACGTGGCCTCATCTGGAAATGCGCTCATTGCAGATGCCATTAAGTTGAGGTGGGGTCATACCAGTGCACAGTAGGTTTTGAATTCAATATGACTGGTGTCTTTGTAAAAAGGAGAAATCTGGAAATGGACACACACACACACAGAGCACCATGTGAAGATGAAGGGGGCAATCAGGGTAGTGCTTCGGTAAGCCGAGAAACGACCAAGATGGCCAGTGAACCCCCAGAAGCTGGGGGAGAGCCTGCGACACATTCTCCTGCACAGGCTCAGAAGGAACCAACCCGGCCAGCACCTTCTAGCCGCCAGGCCTGTGAGACAATAAACACCTGGTGTTTCAACTGTCTGGTTGGTGGAACTTTGTCACTGCGGCCCTAGCAAATAACCACACTGCGGCCTTAGGGTTTGGGTCCATGCTTAGTGCAGCTACTTTGGAGAGGAGACCACAGAATAATAGTGAACTGATTTTTCCTCTCTTTGACAGATACGCACATATCATCAGTCCTATGTCATTCCATATTAATTGTCATTCCATTTCTAGCACACTTAGAAGTCTCCTTGAATGACATCCCTACTTTCTAGGTCTCTAAAATTTAAGATTAGTGTTTAAAACAAAAGCAAACATTACTTTGGTAAAAGTGATGGTTTTCAGGCCACAGTGTCACCACTAGATACCGCCTTGTCCTAGGCCGTTAAAAACAAAAGTCACTTTGCGTTCCCTGGAGTCCACTGAGCGCAAACCTGGTGCTGGTGCATGCCAGGCCAGCTCAAGGCCAGTGTCTCCAGGAAGTTCCAAACAGCAGCATGAAGCCCCGGTGGTTTAAGGGGGACAGCATTACTGGGAAGACAAATTAAAGTTTAAAATTCTGTCATAAGGTGCTCCTGTCAACTGACTTGCCTTGGGAATTTCAGGAGAGTTCATGACACAGGTGTTGGTGTTAATGCCCCTGTGGAGAAGGTGTGGCTGTCTCAGGGAAGTGGGTGTGTCGCAGGGTCCCTGCCTTGGAAATGAAAGATGACCTGCCCACAGCACTCTGCTTCTTCCAGAGAAGCAGGGGAAATGGTCAGAGCACACCCTCACCTGACCAGCAGGATGATGTCACAACCAGGGATCCGGGACATTGGTTCTGAAGAACACAGAAAGTAAGGGACCTTGCACATCCTCGACCACCAAGAGCAACAACAAACTATGTGTTTTTTTATTTGTTTGTTTTTCCATGTAAAAGGCATCGTGCTGAGCTCTGGGTTTACAACAAGGCAAGCGATTACCCACCAAGGCTTTGTCTAATGGACGGAGGGACAAGACACACGTCTATTTAGGTGTATGGGGAATATGGAAAGCACACATACATACTGTGACTGCATTCACTGGGAAGTCAATAAAAACAGAAATATAAGTGTCGTTCACCGCCTGATTCTACAGTATCGTTAGAGTGGGCAGTCAGCGATTAACAATCAGGAGAGAGCAAAGGGAACTGGCCATCTGATTAAGCCAGACTAACAAGGAAAGGAAGCTTCACAGTCGCTCCTGGCATCTGAGTCGGCAGGAAAGACACTTTTCAGTCACCCTAGAAAACAGTTGTTCTGCCAGATGAACAGGGGAAGGAGAAAACAGCGAAGAGGAATTCCTTTCGCTGGGTGCACATGTAGCAGAAGCCAAGATGCTGACCGAAAAGGGGGGCGGGACTGGCCTGGGAAAATCTGGGGGAAAGATTGGACAGGACAAGGGCACAAAACCCTGGAAGACCCAGGGAAGGGATTGGATGGGGGAGGGCATGGGTGCAGCCCCAGGTAATGCCAGGAGAGTGGATAGTTTGAAAGAGAGCCCGGTCTCTCTCCGAATCCAAGGAAATGAATGAAAGTTAGACGAAGAACCCAGTGCGTCCTGTCCTTGGAGCATGCCATGCCCTTCTCTAGCACATACCTTTTTTGCCTTCTTTTCTCCTAAACTCTGAAGCTCCTCCACAAGACTTGCAACCAGAGAACCGCGAGCAGCAACAGAGGACCCTGTTTTAGCTTGTCACTTCCTTTCATGCAGCCACTACTACAGCCTGCCCGCTCTGCCTCTCCAAGGAGGGTGTGCTAACTCTTTCACTCTAATAAATCTTGCCACTATCGCTTAAAATCCACCTATGCGTGCCCCTGAAATCCTTTTCCTGTGATACCACAGAAGAATCCTATTTCCAGACCATGATGGGGCATCAGCTCTGGTCCCGGTCCTCATTCAGTAACAATACATATCTGAAGGTGCCTTCATAGCTGCAAATCAGTTACATTATTATCTTTGTACATTTAAACTGGGATCATGTACCCGTGTGTGTCACTCTTCTGCTGACCACATCCATGCCCCCTGTCCCCCATCAGCTACCAGATAAAACACAGGCTCTTGGGGCTGGTGAACAGGGCCCTGCAGGTCTCAGGAGTCTCTCTCTTCTCACCAGAGCCCTGCTTAGAGTGGGCAGTTAGTTATTAACAAAAAGGGGAGAGCAAAGGGAACCAGCTCCCTGCACAGGAGTGGGGGCACTGGGGTTTACCTCCTGTTGTTCTTGTTTCCTGTGTTGTTCTCTCCTTTGTCTGGTTCACTCTGACTTCTCTAGGCTCAGCTCAGGGTTCACAGCATTCAGGAGTGCAGTCCTAAATCCCCTCCTCTGAGGCTGCTTTAGCCACCCCTCCCCCACCATAAATCCAGGTCTCTCTAACAACACGTACAAGAGGGTCTGCTCGCCCAGTGACCCCCTTGAAGCAAGGGGTACGGGTGCTGTCACCTGAGCTCTAAGTACCTAGGACCAGCCTGGGTCAAGGCAGGCATTCCACAAACATTGCACTAAATGATGCCTCGGCTAAACTCTATGTCTACAAAGTGGCTATGAACAAACACACTGGAACCCTGCTCAGACCCAACTGCTGCAGATGGCATCCCAGGGCAGCACCAAACTGAAGCATAAACTGTACTCCCCTAGTGGAGGTAACTGTTTTCAGAGACTTGAATGATCTCTAGTGCTGGTCAGCTTGAAGTTTAATGTTATGCTATTTTATTTTCACTATAAAGTCTTGCACGCATACATCTTTTAGTAATGAATTTGGTTGTCTGGGAAACCAGACAGCTGGGTGGAGAGAAAAATGACTTGGAGACAACTGGCCTCAGAAGTGTTTCTGGACCATTTTCTCACGGTGCAGGCATCTGCCCCATGGACACACATCAGACACACGTGAGCTGCTGGAACTGACCCACCCAGCATCACTCCCCTGGGGGAGGACAGGAAGAGGAAGGTGGCTTGAGAGTGATGAGAGGACACAGTGCGAACACTCGTGGGGGGGGTCATATCTGTGCTGTTTCCAGCTAATTTCATTGGCCACCAAGGGTAGTGCTTTAATAGGTTTCTTAGAAGTAATGATTTTCAGAATTGTCAGAAAAAGATAGGCAAAAATAAAGTGGTTGTGTTGGGGAGATGGGATTTGTCAGGTTCCCCGGGCTTCTTGGGAGATTCCTGCACAGGATCTGGAGCAGGTTTCCTCAATTTCAGCACTCTTGATATTTTGGGGTTTGGACCCTGCTTCACTGTGGGGGTTTGTCCTGAACACTGTGGGGTGGTTTGAAGAACCCCTGGTCTCTACACACTACATGCCGGTAGCCAATTCACCACCCACACCAAGTGTGATGAGAAAAATTATATCCCGAACTGCCCAACATCCCCTGGCGGGGGGTGGGGGAGAGATGCCCTTTGAGAGAGCCACTGCCTAGAGATTCACAGTAAGGAGAAATCAGTTGTCTTAGCTTGGGTTGCTATAACCAAATACTGCTGCCTGTGAGGCTTAACCAACAGACATTTGATTCCAACAGTTCTAGAAGCTGGAAGTCCAAGATCAAGGCGCTGGTAGATTACATTCCTGGTGTCCTGGGCTTGTAGACAGTACTTTCTGGGTGTGCTCATGTGGCCTTCCCTTGGTGCCTGTGCATGGAGAGGAAAATCTCTCTCTTCCTCTTGTTATAAGGGGAAACCTTTGTGAGGGTCTCACCCTCATGACATAACGAACCCGATCACCTACCAAATGCCCCATATCCAAATGCCTCTACACCAGGAGCTAAGGCTTCACCATATAAATTTTTGGGGAAGGCACAAATATTCACCTCATAACATCAGGAAGCTGCGGGAAGTGGGTGAAGGTAGGTCACTTTCTGAAGGCCGTAGGACAGTTCTGTCAGGCAGCTGAAGGGAAGATTCTTTTTGCCCAAGTTTCCTCATGTTTTCTCTGAACTTCTCACTTCTCCTCAGTAACCTCATAAGCCCTGGGAACTTCATGCCTCCTGGGCTTTGGGAGCTTTTGTGTGATTAGCGGGGAAGACAGGGGATGTGATTTGGTGTAACTGACATAATACAAATTGCTTGTCAAATTTCCTCTGTCACTTGTCTGCAGAGTGCAATGGTGAGAACATATACGCAGAGAAAAATAAATGCCCAAACTTGCATTGGCATGGACAGTGTACTAACTTTCAACTTGACAAATGAAAATGTAAGACTTGTCAAATGTGTAATGATAACTTCTTCACTCACCAAAGGCAAGGCAAGAGCACCCTCCCTGAGGAGGTCCTGGTGAGCCCTTGAGTTTACACCACTCAGGAGGCATGTTTACCATCTACTGATGCACTGCAGATGCGGGTGTGTACTCATTATCCATAAGGCTTCCTGAAAATTTCTCCACGTCCAGAAATACTTTCTATTTTCCAGACACCAACCCAGGCCCTGGTACATGGTCTGTGTTCAATAAACAGTTTCAATACCACTTGTGCAAAGTAACATAAAGAGTGCTCTTTCCAGAAGGAGGAAATACCTCCAGTCACCATGTCTGTCTCCTGGTAGTCATTTTATTTAACTACTACATTTGTAAACCACAAGCTATTCCTTGTCTTGGTGAAGATATGTACTGTTTTCCCCATGGGGTAGCATATAACTGTTAACAAATAATAGTGGAGATATTGTCAGCTCATTGTAGGGTCTAGTAAATGTTCAATGAAAGAGTCTACTGAGTTGAATAAAGGGCTACTTCAATAATCTAGTCTTAGCAATTTGTTACTTAAATAGTTTAGAATGTAGAATTCTGAATACATTATTTAGCCATGGAATTTTAACTGGATGCTCTTTCTTCTTCCCTCCTTACCAATCTGATATATTTCCTTCCTCTTTTAAACTATGTTGTTTCTCAGATCTGCTTGTCCCTGGAACTTTAGACCTAGAGTTTGTGAAGACATCCTTGAAAAAAACACACACACACACCTACGTGTCCATCAACTGAGGTCTGAGTGGAAAACAGATCCAACAAGTCATGTTTCATCTTTCTTGTTGCTGAACTCTCAGGTTCTTATATTTCCACAATGCTTTCCTTCACAATTAGTGCCCACCGCTGCAGACTGGCCTCTATATTCAACACCGGTGGGAGAAAAATCTACACTAGATAATTTACTCCAGTAATTCATAACCTGCCTATGTTTAGTATTATTACAACTATAACTAAAATCTCACTTAAAGTAAAGTATATTTAGAATCAGTGAGCTCTGTTACATGACAACTTCCACATATATCCCCATTGGGAGACCAGATATACAAACGGCCAGACCCTGTATGAAAACAGAACTTTGGTCCATAACCTGCAGTAACCCGCCCAGGAAACAAACCATCTCTCTACAGTAAACCCAGGAAGCCAGCCTGGTATGAGTCAGACTTGCAAGAAACCAGATTGCTTTATCTAGTGACAATCTAGGAAGCTAAACAACAATTGGCCCCAAATGGCTAGGACTTGATTAAAAACTGGCAGCTTCCCTAATTTAGGGACCAATTTAAGACCAACCAATGAAAGCCAAATGTACTTCCCTAACCAATCACACAGGATGCCCCACTTCCACTTAGCCCCGCTCCAGCTTCCCCAGGCCAGCAGTCTCCTATCAGGGCAGCCCTGAGCCTTCCCTGTTCTCTGCTAGGAAGCTCCCCATTCCTCTGCCTGCCTGTTAGTCTCTGCCAAACACAAGTGAGGGTGGCTGACTTCCTTGCAATAGGAAGCTCAAAACAGCCTTTGCCCTTCTCATTTGGCTGGTCTTTGTTTATTCCCATACCACCTACCCCATGGTCCAGTATGAGAGCATGTGCATTCTTAAGTAAATTGCCCAGACTGGCTAGTGGCTTTCTTCCTCAAGGGTCTCAAGGAGGTTCTTTATTAAAAAATGCTCCATCTCTAGACTGGAGCACAGTACCTGCCCAGTGGCTAAGAGCACCAGTGGGCACCCACAGAGAGTAGAACATGCAGATACAAGAGCTAATTGAAATTGCAGAGAATTCTGGATGGAAGACAAGCAATCAGCCATACTGAAATTTGGCTGGGGCAGCAAGTGTGTGAAAACTGGAGTGGTGACACCTGGTTGATGTCACTAATCTTGGTGGGAAGTGGAGATGAATTGACAAGGACCTTGGCTCTGACAGACAGGAGGTGTTTTCACAGTGTGAGCCACTGGTGCTATCTCGCGTGCACTTGGAACTTCTCTCGGCATGTCTACTTACAGTAAGAAAGAAAAAATAGAAAAATACAGACATTTGACACTAATAAAAAGTTTGTAGGCATATGAAAATTTTCTAATAACTGCGAAATCAGAATTGCAAAATATTTTTTATGAGAATGGAGACATTTCTCTCAACTTTGTCAGAATTAGACATTTTATAGCTATAGATCTTGGAATATCTGTTCTCTATGGATTTATAGTGTGAAAAACAACTCCTTGTTCTCATTCAAAAGACAAACAAGAATGACACAATCAGACTTATGTCCTAAATCAACTAAGAATATACTTCAAACTAAATTTTCCTTTAGAAATACTCAATTTTTTACTTATTGTTTCTTTACTACTTAAAGCTGGGTGTGTAGTAAGCACTGTCACTCCATCATGTTTATTTTCTGGGAACTCCCACAGCACTTGAAGGATGCACAGTGATACAAGTGTCTGTGGGTACAGAAGTGTGGTTTCAAATGGGCTGGTCCTCGTCTCCAGTGGCAGGACCCCACCCTGAGAGCAGGAATCGCCTGTCGCACTTTTCATGCCAGTTTTGGGGGCAGTAACTGAGTGTGGATGCAGAGGTGGAGACAGTAGAGACAAATGCTGTTAAAGTTAAATGAAAATAAATTGTGATGATTGACAGCTTTGTATCACCTGGACTTCTGTTTCCTCTCAATGCCACCTATTTACCTATCCACCATGAAAGGGAGCAATTCTCGAGTTACCTGTCTCCTTTCAGGCCATGGAGAACTAAAACCTGCTAACCCCAGTCCCCACAACCCACCATCCCTCCCCACATGCACTCAGCTTGGACAACAAGGACACAAGCATGGCTTCCTGTCAATGTTCATTAACATCATTTACCATCTCACTGTTCTCATGAAGAGTACCTCCTGTTCCAGGAGATTCCTGCCCAGGCAAATAACTTGATTATTCAACATAGAAATTTATGGAAAGATCCATCAAGTCTTTAGTGGAAAGCATCAATAAATCATTTGTACCCCAGGACTCTTGGAATTCCTGTTCCTACCAATTCGGAACTTGCCATAAACAGACTTCAAATTCTCAACAAAATCCAATGTCACCTCATTGAAGACACTGACAGCGCTCTGTTGAGTGGTGTTGTCCCTCACCATGGTGAGCAATACATGCAGCTTTGTTTTAGCACCTGGCTGTGTGGGGAGTCAGGATTAGACTCAAAGGGACCATTGTTTTCCTACTAGAAATTCAAGTAGAGAAGGCTGTTGGGGAGACAGAGTTTTTCCTCTACCCTTCCTGGTTCTTCTGGCTATTCTAACAATTAAACTGACATGAGAAAAATTATCAGGAGAAAAACAATTTTAATTACATATGTACAAGGGCTCCATAAGAATATGAAAACCACAAGCAGTCAGGCAATTGAGGTTTATTTGCCACTCTGAGCTAAGGAGAGGGATTAGGAATCTGTGACTTCACAGAGGAAGAAGACAATTTACAGGAAGGTGGGAAAAGCAAATCTTTGGTGTGTGAATGTTTACTGTGCCATGCAGAGGCAAGGGGACACAGAGAGGACTGTGAATAAACAGGCCCTGCTGAGGTCCCCACCCCCAGCCCAGCACACACCTGGCTCATATTCGTTGTAGTTTTCTCTGGTAATAGCTCTCTTTCTAAATTCTTGTAGGCAGTTAAAAAAGAGGTAAAAGCTCTTCCTGGATTTTGGGGGCTTCAACGGTCATTAACTCAAAATAATCCATATACTAAAGTGGCACTTTCTGGGGAGACTCATTCTGAACCATGCAAGGGCATATGAGGCAACAAGCCTTTTGTGCTTTCCCTTCATGAAATGTGCTATAAAATTATTGCATAGCACTTGGTAAATGCAGCATTTGGTCTGTGCCTATAATGCTTTTTTTCCTATGAGTTACTTTATTTTTTATTATTTAGAATAAACAAGACTCAACTAGGGCAATAGCTAGCTTAGTTTTACATTTAAGCAACCATTCTACAAGATATGACTGAACGTAGGCAGTTTATTGGAAGTTTCAAAGATAAGTTACAATAAGAAAAGGACGATGACTTGCTGTAAGCTTACTGCAAGGCCAACTTAATCTCAGATGACTAATCAATTTGGTCTCATTTGAAGCTTAAACCAAAGGTGCTGTTCTTTTTCCATCCCTAATAATTTTTTTCCAGGCTTTGATGTTTTTGTAAGTGGAGGTAAGCTTATCAGAGAAGTTCCAGAGGGGAAGGAAAAAAAAAAAGCTTAAATTGTGCCATGAGTGAAATAGATGAATTTCAATGTCTGTAGGAAGAGGCTGAGCTCTTTGGTATAATGCAAAGCATATTCAATACCAAAGAAGGAATTCAACTACACTGGATAATGTACACAAATCCTTCCTGAGAATTCTCATCTCAGAGGATTTCCCTAGAAATGTGCCTTTTTCTTGAGGTTTTTATGGTTCCCTGGAGACACGGAGAGATGGCCCTGTTTTAGGCGCACCATGTAGTGCAGTGTGCGGCATGTCAAAGGGAGGCGCGCTCAGCTGGAGGGAGGAGCCTGGGGCAGAGGGTATGTGCTCGGGGTCACAAAGTGTGTTTGATCTTCTAGCTTGTGTTCCTGGGTCTGAATTGGTTTCAGGTGAGCTTGTTTTGGAAATTAAGACTGAGCGTTCTTGGCAGTATTTTCCTCTTAAAATTAAGGAATAACAAAACAGGCTCTCTCTTTTTATCAAACTCTACACATGTGTAGAATATATAATCATAGGTCCTTGGGATTCCAGCTACTTGTGCCGTTTGCAGGTAGCTCTTTATGACCAACACTTTCCCTCATTGTTCCAGTACTTACCAGTGGGCTTCCTGGAAGACTACAGATATGATGCCCAACTGGAGAATGATAGGAGTGTGTTTCTTATGGGGAAAAAATGAAGCATCCTCATTAAAAAAAAAAAAAGATTTATGCCTGCAATAAAACGAGAAGTGTGCTTTGGGGAAAAAGGCCTCATCACAATAAACTAGAGATAACTTTAGATACTGCACCGGAAGTTTTTAATCTCTTTCTCACAGGACTGAGGCAGCAAAGAACCTCTGCCTGGCAGCCTCCACTGAACCCAGAGCAGCCTTTGAAGGAGCAGCAGCAAGTAAGAAACTTCCCCTGGGACTAGTGTTAGAACCAGCGCTGCTGCTGTCGCTGCAGCGCCTGAGAGTACCGACAGCAGTGAACACTAACTCGGGGCCTGCTGTGTCCCCAGTGCTGTTCTAAGTACTGTGTGTGTCTTCATTTATTCCTCAGGATGGTCCTATGAGGTCAACGCTGTTAGTATTTCTATTTCATACAGAAAGAAACAAAGGCACAGGGAAGTCAAACAGCTGGCCCAAGGCCTCCAAGCTAGAAAATGCACCGCACACCCATGTGAGATAAAGGTGAACAATGCAGGGGGGCGGGGGGGGGGGAGACACTAAAAGGATTATCGGAGATAGGGGTGGGGTTAAAAACACCCTTCTTGTGACCTTGTCAGTGGCTCCTTGCAAACCCCAACTTAGAGTGCTGGCCCACTTGTCTCACCTCTCAACCCCCTGCCCTACAGCTAGCCCCAATCCTGGCCCCCCACTCCATGACACACCCCTCTACCTTTTCCTCAAAACCAGCACTTGCCTTTTGCCTGGCACTATTGTCAGTGAAGTTTCAGAGCATTTTCTCCGTAAAATTGAAAGGCTTGCTATATAGTCAACATAATTGAACACTTTCTGGATGACTCAGGGCCTTTGTTGGGGTATCATTTATTTTCTGTATTATAATAATATTCCCATGAGGAGCTGTTTGTCCCACGCTAAGTGGTCCCAGACAGTTCTATTTATATGCATACGAAGAGCAGTTACATTTCCACCCTCTAATAATGCCAGTTTATTTCTGGTTTCTTTCTTTTAACACACGCTCTGATGTCAAACAGTAGACTGGGAGTGTTGACATGCATTCTGAGAACACTGCACGGGCTCCGCAGCAGCTATTTGCTGGGCTGGAGCTTAGTGATGTGCAGGCCCAGGCTGCCCACCTGTCTTGTGCATGCTGCTTAAGAAATGAAAAAAAGTAAAAGGACTTGAGAAAATAAGGTTAAGGACATAGGAGCTATAGCTACAAGTAAAGCAAAAACAAGTACTCCTGAGATCTTGAAGGGATGCAACAGAATGCTGTGAAGATGACTTTAAACTGGAGACGCTGGAGATCCAGCAGACTGAGAAGGAAGCCTTTTCTGAGCTTCCCTTATTGGGCTAAAGGAAGAGCTTTCTGAGAAGGAAGATGCCATAAATCCTCTCTCAGGGGAGTGTTTAGCCAAGGAGGAGACTGGGATGAGAAATTGCATGAATAAACTGTATAGAAGCAGCCATACCCTCCATATGTGTCTGCTAAAAACCCTCTCCTGCTCTTCCCCTTATTAAATGAATTACTCAGATGACTGAGCACTTTGTATGCATGTGACTAAACTTTTTTTTCTGTTAACTTGTCTGTTATCAATTAATTCTCCCACTCCCATCACTACATCAATAGGACCCTAAGCTGGTAGAGAAAATTTTCCTCTCAGTATGAAGCCAGGAGCTAGGTATGCCAGGACATGCATGACTCGAGGTAGCCAGCGATGGGTTGTTTGAGAGGTGAGCTATGCTTGGTGGTACTGTTCTAAGTGGTCTTTGGCTTTAGGGAGAGATAACACATGCAGGGAAGAGCAGAGTGGGTTGAACAGCTACTGGCCTAAACTTGAGATTGTTGTGGATGGTGACCTGTGAGAAGAACCACAGAGGGGAGTGCCACAAGTCACATGGCCAGAATCCACAATACAGAGTTGGGTTTGAGCGGTTGCCTGGCTACAGGAATGAGTCAGTTCTCATTTTCACAGCCCATATGTAGTGTGGGGTCTTAGATACGCCCATTCATGAGATCCGAGCTCCCTGCTGGGACCTTGGATCGCTGGGCCTTTGGTAGGTGTGTGTTTGAATCAAAATTAGATGTTTAAGTAACAGCTCTCACTTCCAAGAACAAGTCCTTCACATCTCAATTCTTTTTGTGAATCTTCTTTTGAAATTCCAGAGCACCTAGCAGGATGCCTTGAGTATGGTGATCACTCAATTAATGTTCACTGACTGAATTAACTTCAATTATTACTGAAGAAATATTGATAAGTGATATGTAAAATAAATAAATTTAAATGAATTGGGAAAATTCTTATATTCCTATATTTAGAGAATAACAGAACCTGATATGTCTATTCATATGTCTAGTTCATATAACTTACTTTAAAATAATGACATCATTTCCTCTCCAATTTGCTCATGTATTTTAAATTCATGGGTTCATTACACAATCTCAATGGCACCTGATTTGAGCCTCTTGAAGATGCTAATACCCTTTGCAAATAATAATTTAGAGCTCCATGAGAGTGAAAATGGCAGTATGCACTCATGAGAGGAAATGGCTGACCTACTAAGAACTAGCACAACACAACCTCTACGATGCCTAACCTTGACTGAAGATCAGAACCACCTGCAAAATTTTGGAAAGATGCTCAGGCCCCATTCCACAGACCCAGATGCAGGAGGTTGAGGGTCAGATCAGGACATGTGTCATTCTAGATATTTTTGAAGTTGATTCCATGCTGAGCCTGTCTCACTTAATCACTGTGTACAGAACCTCTGCCTTGTGGTTTGTTGCTGTTGGCAAATGTCTTTCTATATAATTATGCCTGTCCTTTAATTTGCATTATAGAAATTCATATGCTTTTGCCATATCCTTCCTCTCACTCATGTTTCTAAGCACAGGACAGCTGTCCCAGGACTGAGGTCAAAACGGGAAAGTCGATTCATTGATAGAGCAGCTAAGAAACTAGAGGAAACAGGAAGCTCACAGTGGGTATACCGATGTTTAATGGGGCAGGTTGTGTGGATCATCAACACTACAGAGCTGGTCTCAGTTATGAGCAAAAAAAACCCATAAAAAATTTGTTGGAAATTTGAAGGCAGAACTACTATGATTTTCCATTTCCCAGGAGTCATGTAAATCCCTAAAACTGTCTTGGGACAAAAATCACATGGCTTATAAAAACTCTGGTGGCATACAGAGATCTAGACATATAAAAGATTAAGAATATCATTCATTCATAGGCAACTAAAATTCAAATGAATAAAAAGTATTCAATTTATAAGAAAAAGTATCACAGAGTTTCTGCTTCCAATATCTATATCTATATTTATACCTGTATCCATATTTATAAATAGAAACAGAAATAGAACTGCAATTTTGTTGAGCCTTATTTAGGATTGAAAAAAGGAGAAGGAAGTAAAGTATTTTTTCCTGCAAAATAAGGCGAGCTTGACTATAAGGTGTCTCTAATGGTCCTCTATCAAGTAGATTTATATCTCCTGAAGCATTTGCCTCACGGCAGGCTATTCTCACTTCTAAATGTTTGACAAAGTCTCCTGCCAAGACCTGCACACAGCTGAAAAATGGAAGATAAGTTCACTACCAGAGCATTTGTACGAGCGGTGCCAAGGGGAGGCAGCTACCCCTGCTGTGTTCATAAATGAACTAGCAAAGAAGCATTTTCATTCATTTTCATTATAATGTATTCCATGGGTAAACAGCCTGGGACTTCATGCACAGACCCCTAAACCAACTTCTGCCATGTGAAAAACTGAACAAGACAGAATGACGAGGTATGCTGTTTTGTTTGCAGCAATTCATCTATTCTCAGAAGCACTATAAGAAGGGATGACTACACACACACACACATACACACACACACACACACACACACACACATTACTAGACAGACGAAAATTTCAGCAGTAAAACGTGACCATGCCAAGTAATGAGCCTTAAGAAATAAAAGTAAAACAAATACTATCAACAGAAGAGTCGAGACCAGTAGGTGAAAATCCAGACTGTTCCTTAGTCTCAACTGACTGGCCCTTTCCTCACCCTCACCCACTTTTGTTTTCCTGGGACGGAGCAACAGGCAGGATGCCCCCACTGCAGTGGATGTATAACTTGCTATTTACTAAGCAAATAGGACAAACTTAAAAGTGCTTCACAAGATGACCTACAGATAATTCTAAAATTATTTCAACACGCATGGTCTTCTATTTTCCAGTAGTACTCACACAAACAAACATTGTCTCTTGTCTGCTTTATTGAAAGGGAAAAAAATTTAAGGAGAAAATTATGTAAGAAACCTGTCCCCGGTTAATGAGCCAAGAAATGCCTGTCTACCTGTGGCTAGGCATTTTAGTTTAAGATTAGACTTCCTGTAGCTGTTTCTGTATTTAGAGAATTAAAATAATTGGACCATGACTTTACATATCTTTTTTACTTCACGTATGATAGATACACTGATCTTGAGATTCGAACCAGTATTCCCAGCTTCCTGGGAATCTCCCCTTTCGTGCCTAACAGACATTCAAACTCTCGGCTGAAAACCGAACTCCTGATTCCACCAGCACATCTCCTCTGTCAGTCTCCTGTACACAGCCCTTTGTACTCCATTCATCAGCAAATCCCACTTCAAAATACTTTCTCCACTCTTGTGCAATCGCTTTTGGTTAAGCACAGTGTGCTTTCCTTCCCAGACTCCTGAAATCAAATCCTTACTGGCCTTCCTGCTTCCCTACAGTCTAGTCTCCAACCAGCAGCCGGAGAGGACTTTAGGTTGTGTAAATGCTATCACGCTCTCCCTGGCCGGAAATCCTGCAGATTCCTTCTCCAGACTGAAAGGCATCTCTCGCTCACCGTCATGACCTCCAACCTTTCCCGCCTCCTGCATTGGCTGCAGTAATGACTTTATCAGTGTTTTTTTTTTTTTTTTTGCTACTCGCCAAGCTCCTTCCTGCACTGGGGTTTTGCTCTTACTGCTCCAGGTGCCTAGAAAGCTCTGTCTCGAGAGGGCTTGATGTCTGCCACTCAGGATCTGCTCGGAGTCACTGCCTCAGAGAAGCCTTTCCTGACCACCGTGTTCACCACTCTTCTCCCCTGGTCATTTTCTAATCCCTTAAGCTATTTAATTCATACCCAAAGCGGAAAG
Organism: Tonatia bakeri; assembly: GCA_004024845.1. NCBI lineage: Eukaryota > Metazoa > Chordata > Mammalia > Chiroptera > Phyllostomidae > Tonatia > Tonatia bakeri. The sequence continues at coordinate 42,269 of PVIA01005289.1, forward strand.
TAAATATAGCTTGCTTCTTTTTGAAACTTCCTACCACCAGACCATACCTCCAGGAAGTGAAAACTTTGATGATCTCCTGAGACTGGCACATAGTAGGCACTGAGTTGGCACTCAGTAAATATTGGTCAAACGAATAAGTGAATGAATTTCACACTTTGGAAGTCGAAAGAAAAGAAAAAAAGTATGCTAAAACTTTAAAAGATCCAGTTATTTCTTATTACAATATCTTGGCAACTGCATTAAACAATCACATTAGATTTTTATGGTAAAATCTGAACTGAACTGTGGAGCTTCCAGTCTGCAAGCTGGACATCTTCATATTTAATTAGTCCCTGGGAAGTTCTAAATACTCTACTCATTGTCCCAATAATGATACTTTATATGTAGATAAGAAATGATCGAGCATAAAATTTGTGCTGTAGCCTTAATGAGATTCAAATGTAATCCTTAAATCCTGCCTGGTGTTTCTCCCCACGCAGTCCGCCGCCTGCTGCTCTCCGTGAGGAAAGCTCCCTCTGGGAACACAGCTGGAAAATGGCACGTGTGGGAACAGCTTGTGGAAACGCAGCTAATCCATTAGAGAAGCTCATTCTTCTAACATGAACCCCTGGCTCGTGGGAACAACGCAAAGGTCATAGCCACGGTTCGTCCGTGGTGAGGCTCTCCCCGAGCAGTGGCCTCCACGCTGGGTCCCGTGTGCCGTGGGGCTACTTGTCAGGGGGATGCAGGGCGTGGGGTTTGAAGGGAACGCATTCTGAGATCTGCAATTTTCCCAGACGGTCTGACAACGCGAAACTGATCTGCTTGAAAACACGCCCACGTGCGCTTTCTGGGCCTTGCCGCCCCGACGGGAGCGGGAGCGAGAGCGGCTCAAGCTCCTCCGGGCTCCAGAGCGGAAGTCGTTCTCTGAGTCCAACCCGAGGGCTCTGTGAACTGTCCGCGTCAGGGCTGAGAAGGACGCGACTCTAATGACCAGCAGTTCACCTTTCTTTTCAGTAAGGTGGTGTCCTGTCCTTCACCTTCTCCAGCATTGAACCAGAACCTAATCAAGGCGCCATTTGGTAGTTAAAAATAACGTCTGATGACGAATACCAAAGAGATTGGGAAATAAAATGCTTAAAGCTCAAGGAGTCAAGTGCTATTACTATAAGGAAACATCTATTTCCTTCAACTTATATATGTGAGTGAGAAACATCACTCGCTCAGTATTTAAATCTATAAAACCCAAAAATTGAGAAATAAATGATACAGAATCACGTTCATTCAAGCACTAAGTAATATTCATTTTGACGATATAAATTGATTGGGATAAAAAAACTCATTCATCTAAGGAATATATTTCCAATAGAATATTAATTTTTATATTTAAAATTTTAATCAAGATGTATGATACATGTTATTTTGATCAATTGCATCCTACTAATAATTATAGTAATAACTTAATCCATAGACAATTTTAAGTTAAAGCCTCATACCATGAGAAATATTTTACAAATACGTTTTTATTTGTATTGGGTTGGCCAAAAAGTTCGTTACATTTTTTCCGTATGATGGCTCTAGTAGCGCTTAGTTGTCTTTAACTTCATGCAAAACAATTTTGTTAGATTGTGTGGTGACAGCTGTTATATCAGCTTGCATTAAAAAAATAAAAATTGGTGAATTTTTGTGCAGCCATTTTAATATTGAAAATGGAGGAAATATGTGATATTTTCAACATATTATACTTTATTATTTCAGGAAAGGTAAAAATGCAACTGAAATGTGAAAAAGATTTGTGCAGTGTATGGAGAAGATGCTGTGACTGATTGAATGTGTCAAAAGTAGTTTGAGAAGTTTCTTGGTACTATTGACATTCTGGCCAAACAATTCTTTGCTGTGGGGCTATCTACTGCATTGGAAGATGTTTAGCTACACCCCTGGTCTCTCCACACTAGAAGCCAATAGTGGGAGTTAGCCAACATACCCACAATATCCAGATCAATAAAGTTATAGGTGAAAATAAAAAATGTGGTTTTTATTTTATGAAAAAAACCAAATGGACTTTTTGGTCAACCCAATATATATCTTGATTGTAGAAAGGATGATTAATAAGAGATATTTAAGCATAAAATATATCAATCAGAGTAAAATTCTTGAGAAATGTGGAATGGTCATATGTTTAACAAGAAAATAAATGATATACAATTTTTAACCTTAATGAAAACTCTGCTCATTATTATTAAAAAGAAGGATGGAAGGTGGGAGGTGGGGATGGCTGGGGTGGGGGGCAGTGTGGGGGGGAAATGGAGACAACTGTACTTGAACAACAATAAAAAAATAAAAGTAAAAATAAAATTATCATGCAGGAAACTATATCCTTTGCAACAATTTGAAGTAAAAGTGTGAAAGTGGGGGTAAATAGTTGTCCAAAAGATTTTTAGAGAGTTTACAAGCAAAATTAAATAGCAGAGCCTTGTTCTTACTAATTCTATAATGATTCACAATCTGATTCTACCAATAAACCATCAGAGGCCTCCTCTGGCAGTGAGGGGTCAACCCTTCTATCTGGGGATTACCAGGCATGAAGACCAGGCTCAGGAATGCCAGTGGCAGTAGAAAACAGAATAAAATGACTTTGGAACTTCAGGGAACTGCAGGGAAAAGGGAAACAGGGCTTTTCTCAGTGTTTACAGAACAGCCTGAGAGGAAGGCAGAGTGGATTCAGGCTCACTTCATCCCCTCTTGTTTTTCCAAGTAAAGAAACTGGCTTGTTTTTCTGCACGTATCTGAGTCCCCTCTTTTCTGTGTTTGAAATAAGGAATCACATACGTCTGTAAAAGAAAACTGAGCAGAGACTAGAATCTAGTCACTAGCTGACTGTGTAGACTATAGAACAAATGCAGTCTGCCCAGGCCTTGTACCCAGAGATCTCCAGACAAAACAGAGGTTGGCTCCCACCACCCATGGGTGGGAAGTGAAAACATAAGAAGAGTAGAAAGATGAGAAGAGTCAGGCTTGACAGGAAGCATGGAAGTCACCAGAAGATGTGTCCCCATGACAGAAAAGTCCATTCCACACACCTCCCCTCCCTCCTGCCCCCTTCTACCCGTGCCATTCAGCCGTTCCACAGGGGATTCACAGAACCGGTCATCCCCTCTCCCCAGGGACTAGACGACAGCTGGCCGGTGGCTGACTGTCGCCCCAGCCCAGCCCTGGGTCTCCCTGCCTCTGTCGATTCCATGAGCTACAACCATCCCTGTCTATCTTACCAAAGCAAAACAGAAATGAGGTTTTTGTTTCTAGGAGTTCATCAGAGTACTTAGAGAAAAATAACAACTGAATCAATTTTTGGTAAAGGCTGGATACATTTCAGTCCCACTGTTCCTTGTTAGGCAGACTTGTGAGTCTGGTTAAACTAACTGGGATTCTAGGCCATTGCTGTTGGTCCACTGTGCATCCAGTCACTGTGTTCTCATCTGTGGGTTTCCTCTACTCCTGAGCACAGCTCTCCGAGCGTCGCTCCCCTCTGACCACCCCGAATCCTCCACTCCACCTACAGCTGGAGCCACCAGGAACAGGTGAGGGTGGCCTTTGGGCCAGCTGGGAAACTGACAAGCAGGGATGCTGGAAGTGTTCTTTGAAGCCAAGTGGGAAGGAGACAAAACATAATGCAGTCAGTCTTCCCCTTTGCACCTAATCACTCCGAATGCAATCACGTTTACACCTATGAAGTCACTCATCCATTTATGTGGGCTTTGTCGCACCTTGTACTTAATTACCAAATGCTCCCTACTCGTTGTCTGCTGCTTCTAGATGGTTACCATCCAATCGAGTAGCACGGCCACATGCTTACCACTTAAAATATTGATCCAGGGGAGGCCCCCTGATTCAAATATTTTTAGCTAGCTCAAGCTCTTTGCCTAATGGACAGTAGGTAACTGAGTAATTCCTCTATTTTTCCATATAAAGATGCTCAAAAACAATACTCCTATTTCTTCATTTGACAAATTTCTTTTTCAATATTTATTATATCTTTTCTACTAGCCTACTTTTTTTTATCCACTACCTCTTCTCCTTAGCCTGGACCAATAGTGAAAAAGGGTGAGAATGAAGTATAATTCCAATGCTGCTCTTTTGGGTAGGTGAGGAATCATAGAACAAGATGACACACTAGTATATACCATATCCAATAAACTGAGGAATGTTCAATGTAGCCAACAGAATTACTTCTTGGGTCTCCCAGTGTCTGCCATTTGTTCACAGAGTAGGTAAACATCCTGGCAAAGAAGCGAGGTCAAAGGTTTGATCCTCAGGCAGAGCTGTTAGCTTCTCCCAGTGGCTGATGCCACCTCCACACCAAACTCCAGAGACACCTGCACACAACATACTCTGTTGGTCTGTGGGTGGGGAAGGGGACGAGGTACAGCGGGCATCTAAGAAATCCTGTCACAACATATTCAAAAGCAACTAAAGCACACACTGCCTAGCATCCCTCTGCATATAAAAGAGAACACATTTTAAAAATCATTTGCGCATAAGATACGAGGTAGCAAAAAAAGTCTATTTGAGAAGTGATAAGTGGTTTTAGTTCAAGAAAAGTAGGTCTCAGAAAGGTAAAGCTAATACCCTAGTGTTTTTGAAGAATGGTTGAGAGGCAGGATTGTATACAACGCATAAATTCATATATTTTGTTTACTTTTGTTCTCTATTGCATGCTTACTGGTACCCCAAGGGAGTTTGTTTTCTTTCTCAACCCAAGGTAAAGACACAGGTTCCAAAGATTACCCAAGACTGAGGCTAAGGGAAGGTGGGACTCAGGAGTAGAGCTGTACCTCCAGCCCTCCTGTCTAACTGTGCTGGGCACATGCAGGCCTCCAGAGTGGTGGGGAAGTCAGCTGCCTTCGGTAGGAAGGACAGCATCAAGGGGAAATCCCGTCCTCATCAGAAGAACTGAGACATTTCCTATAGCCGTCTCAGTCATGAACTTTACTGTCAGTCTTACACATGAATTTGATGTTTTCAACAAGTGCCTTACATGTATTCCTTTGAACAAATTAGTCTTTAAACATGATGGGTGCACGATGCAGTGTGCAGATGATGTTTTATTGAGTTGCACACTTGAAACCTGTATGGTTTAGTGAACCAGTGTCACTCCAATAAATTAAATTAAAAAACATAAGGGGCTTTATTAACTGGAAAGGAAAGTCAGACTCTTTGCCAAACCAAAGAGGCTCATGATATCTCCATTTTAGTGTGTTATGAAAGATTATACTAAAACAAGGAACTCATGCCCACTTGATATTCCTACTGTATACATATTTTCAACAATAAGCTTTGTTTTGACTCCAGATATCAATACCATTAGTGGTAATGTTACCTGAAATCTATTTCAAAGCAATTACCTATTATGTACAATAGTAACAGGAGGAAGTGTGGATCCAAATAATTTTGGGATAAAAGTTTTGCATCTGTTTCAATCAAAGGAATGGAATACCCCAGAGAAAAATACTGAGGTTTAAACTTTAGTCATGGTAAAATATTTCAAAATTGGAAGAAGACAGTTTTCCAGGGGATTAGCAAGCTGATTTTTTTATAATGAGTCTGATGGAACTGTAAAATAGGAATTATCAACCATATATTACCATCCCTCAGGGAGCCTCAAAATTAAAGGCTAACACCTGAATGTCTCTGGGAATGGGCTTATGTTATCCTAATGCACAACTGAGATCAAGAATCATGTTCTTAAAATGTGCTTCACATCTGCTTTGGGCTGCATAATAAGAATAAGGCATGTAGTTTGGTTTTAGGGGCATAGTGGTGGTGCTGTGTTCCAGGTGAAGGAGGAGGATGCAGGTACATCTCAGCTGTCAAAGACGCTATGGCGCAGGTTGTGTCCAATGTTGAATAAGTAGGAAAACCTATGTATGAGATTGGAAATTTGGTTGATGAAACCACGATATTATGACTCCAACCTATTATTCATTCAAATAAAACTCAGAAGTGTCTACTAGACGCCCAAACAGCCCTGTCAGGGGAGTTCCAGCAGCAAACGAGGAAGACCCTTTTCCTGTTCCCTTGGAGCGCACGTTCTAGCAGAAGAGTAACAGTGCAACACCTACTGCGGCTCTCGCCACGTTCACACAACGGGAGGCACCGTCAGGACTTCCGAAAGACACATAAGAAGAGAGGAAGATGTTCTTGTTCCTGGAGAGCTACCAGCCTGGCCAAGGAAATGACATTACTCTATCTGAGTAATATGGGCCTTGTACACAGCACTCTTTACATGCTACGTTTGGGGGTACATAGATAAGGAAGATGGGTAAGGAGTGGATAGGAAAGGAGGTGAAAGAATAACTGGGGGCATCAGAATAACTCAAGTGACCAAGTTGAAAAGTAGTGTTAAGAGCAGGGACAGTAGGAAGAACACTTGATTGGGAGGAAGACTGTGAACTTAGTAATAGTAAGTACTGAGGATGGACAGAGAAAGTCAGAGTAGAATGATCTCAACAATGTGGGTCATGCAGTGACCCAGACAGCTGGCAGATGAGCATCCCAGTAGGGAGAGGGAGCAGGGGCGAGTGAGAGAGGGAGAGAGGGAGCTCCTAGGATTCAGAAAACTGATGTCTGGGCTATGATGCATAGAGAAATCTCTGGAATCTGCAGGTGCTAGCTTCCAAGCTCAACTGTAGGTTAATGCTGATCATGTTCTAGAAACACCTAAATTTAACTAAAGCTGCAACTGAGATGAATTGAACTCAAGCCAAGATACAGCTAAAATAGTATCAGATGAACTCAGCTCTCTATCTTAGCAATCTGATAGAAGAAATAGGTGCTGTTCTTCTGGAGACATAGGTTACCTACTTCAGTCAATTCTAATATTTTAATATTCAATGTCTAGCATAAACAACTAATGGCAAGATGTGCAAATAAGCAGGAAAATGTGACCAAAAATTAAGAGAAAAGATAGTCAATATAGGCTAATCCACAAATAATCCAGATGTTAGAATAGCCAGATAGGGATTTTACCCCTGATACATAATTTAAACCATCTACTGGATAAATGGATTACATGCATGAAAAAAATGGAAAAAATAGCAGAGAAATGAAAACTATAAGGAAGAAACGATGGGAATTCTAGAACTGGAAAATGCAGTATCAGAAAAAGACATTCTGTGATGAGCTTTCCAGAAGATTGACTCGGGAGAGAGCTGTGAGACAGAGTGGAGGAGAAGCAGCCAAAAGGACGAACACGGAAGAAAACTCAGTAAGTTTTACCTTAGAAACCAAGAGATACAAGTACAAAAATGGCAAATGTTGCTGGGAGGCTTGAGCAAGATTAGAAGAGAGACGAGCCTGTTCTTGGACGCATGGAGACTCTCAGGGTCTTAACAGAACCGTTGTACTGAAAACAAACCAGGCAGCAGAGTTCATTCTGCTTCATTCACATCATGGAAATACTGAATATTCCTTAACTGGAGTCCTGTGCAAGGTCAAGGTGGCTGCAGTGAGGGGTGGGAGCCCAGGAAGGGTGAGGGGGGCAAAGGGCCCAGGTAGGAAGCTCTAGGTGCACCCTGCACCTGCCATACTACAGGCTGAAACTGAAAGGTGAAATGCACATGAAGAAAAAAGAGAATTGAAGAACTTCCCTCAAGAAGTATCAACGTGACATCATGATGGATTTATCACATAAGGATAGAGAAGTTTCTATCATTTGAAAAATGAGGGTATGTAAAAAACTCTTGTTGGAGCATGTAAGGAGTAAAGGAGATGATGATTTGAAAGTCAGTACACCTTTTGAGTTCCAGATGGTGACAGAGTGAATAAGATACACACTGTAGCAGGGTGTGCAGGTGGGATGCCTGTCCAGAGCAGAGCTTTCAAACTGTGTCCTCAGCATGGCACATATGGAAAGTGGTAACGCCCGGGATATGTCCTGGGGTAAGGGCTGTGCCCTGGTGGAGGCCATAGATCCTGGGGCTTGGGCAGACTCAGGCGCTCCCCAGACCTTCCTAAGGGCTGAAGGTATTAAAATTTCAGCACACTTATGACTCATTCATGGTGCACCACACGTGTGGGGAATTCTCGTCCAAAGGAATGAGTTGAGGCCTATCCACTACAGTATTCCCAGTGGTCCTGGCACTCAGTGGCCCTCAGTAACTAGTTGTTTGCCAGTGAGAGAAGCCCGGGGGTCATCTCTCACATGGAGCTTATACTCTAACATTTTAAGAGTAACAAGGTTAATTTTATAATGGACTCTCACATAATACCGCTCTCACTAAGCGGTATTAGTCTATGGAGTTAATATTCAACGTAAAAGTTTAACACTACCATTTTCCATTTTATGGCTCTAACTTCCCTTGCCAATGAGTAAATTAGTTTGTTCAAGTCTCAAGGTGAAGACCATGGCATATTTTATCTTCTGATCTTTCATGCTGAATACCCTCTAATGTCGCTGTTGGAATATTAGTGACTCCGATTTAAAAGCAGCACACTGCACATCACTATATGCCTGCACCAGCCTGGTTTGTCTTGTCTTGGCTTCGGTTGCCTGTATTAAATCATGAGGATGATAAAATTTGGGAGGCAAAGGGTATTATGTGCTTTAGGAAATAAACCCCTTGTCTTTTATTATTCCACTCCAAGCCATTTATGTCACTGGACATTGCTCAAAGACATCATAATACACAACATCAAATAGGAAAATTTCATTTTGAATTTGAAAACCAGGCTTTCCTGATAGGAAATTTTCATGAACTGTCTTGGTTATAAGAGAAGAAATCTCTGAGCTTCAACTAAGTTTCTTGAGAGAACTCGTAGGACATTTTGATAAGAGCTGTCAAGAACTGCCTGCTTCTGTGCCTCTCTCTCCTGCTACCCAATATCTCTCTGACTCCAGTTTGGCCAGATGAACAGACAGCCCTCTTCTTCAGTGAGAGCAAAGTCCGATCTTGCTGCTTATGCCATTTCACAGAGAAGGCCCCTGGGTCCCGGCCTCAGGCCGCCCAGGTGAGAGGGGGCTGCACTTCCAGGCTTCCATCCGTCTCCTGGGTCCCTCACCTCTTGCCTGGGGTTTGCTGTGTCCTTTCTGGGACAGCTGTCCTCTCCTCTTCTGCCTCAGGTATCCTCCAGGGCAGAACCACTGGCCTGTTCAATTTATAGCATCAGTCTCCTCTCCCCCCCTTTTTAGCAGAATCCCCAGTGATGGCCATCCTTGCCTGCTCTGTAATTTCTCAAGGTCTAGCATCATAGATACAACCAAATGTAAGCCTACGTAGCTAAAAACAGTATTCACCTGTAAACTTTCAAATTATTTTCTAAGTCCATATTTTTAGTATGAGAATAAAAAGAACAATTCGCACATGATTAACACCTTTGTTTGTTTGGCAAGGGGAGAAGAGGACAGTCAACACGTAGAAGGAATACGATGAAAAAAACGTCATCCTGCTAAAACCTCTTTTCTATTTTTAGATTCTCAAGATTTGGGGTATTTGAGAAGAGCCACTTCATTTCTCATGCGTTCTCCTCTCTAAAACTTTTCTTTCGAAACTGTTTGGCCAGGCATAAAATGAACACCTAAGCAGTCAAATTAAAGTGGGATATTTTTCTCCTCTCTTCTTTCTGAGGTCTGTAAGGAGAGGCCCCAAATCTGAAGAAAGGGGAAATCTCTCAGTGTTGCCTTCTCCTCACGCAGAGTACTTCCAAGGGGTGAATCATTGTCTTCTTTAATGAAATAATTATTGGCTGTTCAATTTATTTACAAGTCTCCTTTCCAAGGAATTTTTATCTGCCAGACCCAGCCGCCAAAAGTCCCCAACAGGTGTCTGAATTAATTAACGCAGAACCCTTGGCTCTGTGGGAAAAGGAGGCAGCATTCATGAGATTAGGTTCCTGGGTCTGGGAGATAAGAGCTTGAATACAGGCACTTAATCTGAAGATACCAAATTTGGGCCAAAGCACACAGCTTTGCCACCACCCAGGATTTGGCTTGTGAAATCCAGTTATTAAAGTGAGCCAGCAGAGAGTGCTCCGATACATCACCTTGTCTGGGAAACCAGGCTTCTTTTTAAAATACTAATTGAAATGGCATGTGTTTTAATTAAAACAACATCTGCTAGGGTCTAAAGAAACATGTTTTGAAAAGCAGAGACGGCATGTCACCAAAATGTCCTCAAACTGAATTAATAAAGTGAAGCTTTCAAATTCGCCGGAATAAAAATAACACATAGCCTCCCCGGGCTGCACTGAGCAGGGTTCCAGAACCTCAATCTGTCCCTGGGCACAGGAGGGACTGCTCGCCAGAGTCAAGAAAACAGGTGGGGAAGGTGCCCACGTGTTGTGCGATGAGTGGCCTGCAAGCGGTCGGCCCTCCAGAATGGGAATGGGGTGCCCACACGCCAGGGGGTTCTGCTACACGCGAGCCAGTGGCACAAGATGAGACAGCAACAACACGCACACACGTGTGTGTGTGTTTTAACTGAGGGGTGCCCCATCCATTGTTAGAGCTCTTTCCCGGTTGTGCAGGACACACTGTGGGGATTGCCCCGAGGATGACGATGGGCATGTGTTTCAATCCGAGGCTGAAGAATTTAGACAAACTTTGAGAAATGATCTCTGGAGTAGCACTTGCAATGCTGCTCCGTGAAGAGGGAGACCCAGCTTTAGGTCTCCGTTTATTCCTCTGAGAACACGCTCTTATGACTAAAGAATGGGGTAAACGTGTGTCCCAAAGTGCAGATGAAGATCAATACACACAGGTCTAGAACTGCAGGGGCAAGCATCTCAAAGACCAGCTGTAAGGTCACTGAATGAAAGAGAATGCCCGGTGCATACGTCCGCGGAATATGATTCAGTCGTAAACAGAATGCATTCTTCCCACTTGCAGTGACATGCACAGACCTAGAGCGTATCGTGCTGAGTGACCTCAGTCAGACGGAGAAGGACAAATGTCGTATAATTTCACTTATATGTGGACTCTAAGAAACAAAATAAATGAACAAGCAGAACAGAAAGAGATTCACTGGTACAGAGAACATTTTGATGGTTGCCAAATGGGATTGGGCTGCGTGAAAAAGGTGAAGGGATTAAAAAGTACGAATTGGGAGACGCAGAATAGTGGCGGAGACATAAAGTACAGCACACGGAATATAGTCGGTAATATTGTAATAACAATGGGTGGTGCCAGGTGGGTACTGGATTTATCAAGGTGATTGTTTTGCAAGTGATACAAATGTCTAATCCTTGGGGTGTACACCTGAAACTAATGTAATATTGTATGTCAACTGTAATTGGAAAATTTAATAATTTTTTTTTAAAAAGAGAGAGAATGCTTATAAAGCAATGTAACATTCAGGACAGTGTGGATACAGTGAAGGCTACCTCACCCCCCCTCAACCCCTACAGTTCTCTGAAGGAAAAATACCCTTCTCACTAAGTCAAGATCTAGCGGGGTGAGGGGGATGGGGAGAAGAGGGGACCGTCATTCTATTGACAACATTATTTTTTCTTTATTTTCTCTTAAAGACTAATCATTTATATTTATTTAAGAACATTTTAATTTATTTAAGAGCACTGCCCTTAAATATTACAACCAGCAATCCTTCTCTATAGATTGGCCAGATGCACTCTTTCATCTGAATAGTCAAAACAGATTTTAGCCAGAAGCCGGGAATGCCCTCCACCTGCTCCAGCCACCAGGCTGCTCAGAATGAATGGGAGGGATGATCCAAACACCACGTAAGGGGAGAGGAATAGCACTGGATTTACTGCTCAAATAATAACTAGTTCCCAGGAAAGAAGCTGCCCTTATTTTGTTCACGATTCACTAGTGTGGGGAGGGGCGCTGCTAGGTACACCTGGAGATTTGGGGCTCCCTTCTCTTCCGTCTCTCCAGACTGGTACCACCCGGGAGCCAGCAGGCTCTGGTAGGATAGGGCCCCTCCCTGACCCCAGAGAGCTGAGTTCTGTCTGGTGCTCCCTTTAGGCTGGAATGGATAGAGGAGGTATTGCTTGGACAGAGGCTCAGCTAGCAGTCCATGTGAAAAGGCCATGCAAATGCGAAGAATGGATCATATTATATGAATGTGTGGGGCATCAAAGAAGGATTCTTATAGATCTTCCAAATGTGGTGACTCAACCACCCACATGAGAGACAGGGAAAGGGTCATGCAAAGCAAAGAGGATGAGGAGAAGGACCCAGGCGAAATGGGAAAGGGCCAGGTCCACAAGCCAGGGGAAGGGCCTTCTCTGTAGTCCACGGAGGGGTGTGGGGAGCAGGGAGGATGCTTCCAGTATCCCAGCCCTGGCTCACCTGCCAAAAAGTGGGGCAGGCAGCCACCACTCGTGGAAGCGAAGGGAGCGTTCTCAGTTAGTTTTGCCAATCCTACCTGCAGGGCGTAGCGGCTCTGCCAACCTTTGGCAGAGGTGGAGGCACACAGAAACAATAGTGTTACTATTTCCTACCCAGTCTCAAACCTCTTCCAGTGTGGCATCAGAGAGTGAGTGTGAGTAGAGTCCTGGATGTCAGTGAATGTCAAAGCTGTCTATTTTTCCTCTACTCCCTGGATGCTGCGGGAAGAGGCTGAAACAGATACCCTTCCGTGTCTTCCTCTCTCTATTTGGGGTTCTCCAAACCTCCTCTAGATCCATTCTTCAGAATACATGACCCTAGTTATCCATCCACCAGTGGATTACTACAGCATGTATGTACCGAGTGACTGTGACAGACATATCAAAGTGCTAGGCAGGAAATAAAAGGAAATAGGGTACCAGATCCCTGCTTATTACATCATTGGGAGACATTGTGACACATGCACATACAAGAATAAAACTACACAGTGGAAATCTAAGATGACTGAAAACATTCCTTATCAAGTGGTTGCTACCCACTCCACTCTGAGTTCAACGAGGAGCCTCCAGCAGGGAGCCAGCCTGAGCTGGGCACTGAATGATGGGCGGGGCTTGATGAGGAAAGAGCTGTGAGAGAGGGCACCAGGGAGGAGACAGCTGGGGCGCAGGTGTGTGAGTGGGAATGGTGCCACAGACACTGGTGTGGCTGGAGAATTCAGGGGAAAGTGCAGTTAGAGGTAGGAGGCAGTTTGGGGTGTGCACAGACAGCACCCCTCATGTGATACCAAGGCATTCATGGAAGAGATAATTTTATACATCGGGGAACTTATGCGTGGTGTCAATGAAACTATTTTGATACAAGATACGGCCTTTTGATATCCTTTCCTTTCCTTTCCTTTCCTTTCCTTTCCTTTCCTTTCCTTTCCTTTCCTTTCCTTTCCTTTCCTTTCCTTTCCTTTCCTTTCCTTTCCTTTCCTTTCCTTTCCTTTCCTTCCCTTCCCTTCCCTTCCCTTCCCTTCCCTTCCCTTCCCTTCCCTTCCCTTCCCTTCCCTTCCTTTCCCTCTTTCTTTCTCTCTCTGTTTCCCTTCCTCCCTCCCTCTCTCCCTCCCTCCCTCCCTCCCTTCCTTCCTTCCTTTCCTTCCTTCCTTTCATCTTCTTTTTCTTTCTTTCTGCCAGGAAAGAAAGAGGTTCAGTCTTTTGATTTTCTATACTGTCTTCAAATGTAGTAAAACAAAACAGTATATATGAGGAAATTACTCTCTTGAGGATCATTTTCCACGGGTGGGTAGCCATGGGTTAAAGATCAGTGTTTCTCAAGTGCTAGATACCTCCCCTCTCTAGTGTTTCCATGTGCTTTAAATAAAAAAAAAACCATATATTGGAGTTTTATTTGTTTTGTGTTGTTGGCAGAGAGGGTGGATATTTGGCTAAAATAAATATCTGCCATCTTCATCAGGAACTATCCACCTTCTGAAATGGAAGGAATTTTGCTAAACTGGTTAAGTAATATATTGTCTTCTCTTTTCACTGAAGCTAATTAGTACCATTAATTAAAAAAAAAACCAAAGAAACCTTTCTGAATGATGAAATGACACTTTACTCAAAAGGATAATTAACATTTTCAGAAGGTCGCAAAAAATGTATGGATGAGCATGAAGCTGGACTACTGCACCCAGTCTCACAGAAGAACACATGGATCTGTCTGCAGCACACTTGTCACCTGCCCGATGGCAGGGACATACACAGAATCAGGAACGCAGCCCGAATGGGAAGACACAGGAGAGGCAGAGAATGTGGCCTTCCCTTCAGTGCTACTATACGATCCTCATTAGAGCTGACGGGGGCAGGGTGATTGTGGTTCCGTGGTGTAGCTGGAGTTTCTGATAATGGAGCCCAAGGAAGATAAACGATTCCCTAACCAGAGTGTGACAGCCGCTCCTCCCCACACCCCAGACTGAAAGAATGATGTAAGAAGAGGTGTAACTTCGAGTGAAACCCCGGAATCAATCATAGGAAGAACTGGATTCCTTCTGAAATCCCGAGAGTCTGCACACATGCGGTAAACTTCAGGAGGCAAATGAACTGGCTTCGTGATGATTTTCTTCACTAGTATAGAATTCTTTTCTCTAGTGGATGTTTTATATTTGCTTACTTAATGTTTTGCTGATCTGGAATTCATTTTAAAATGATGGTAAGACAGGAGACAAATTTAGTCATTCAGCAAATATTTATACATTTCTGCTCTGGGTTGAGTGCTGTTCTAAGTACACGGGCTACATCAGTGAACAAATAAGACAGAATTTCCTGCCCTTAATGGGCTCGCATTCCAGTGCAGGGAAATGGACAGGAAACAAGATAAAGGCAATAATATATTGTATATTAGATGGTGCTCAGTGCTGTGGAGAAAAATAAAGCAGGGAAGAAATTGGGGGTTGATTTTTTTTTTAAGAACTTATTTATTTTTAGAGAGAGGGGAAGGGAAGGAGAAAGAGGGAGAGAAACATCAATGTGTGGTTGCCTCTCACATGCCCCCTACTGGGGACCTGGCCCACAACCCAGGCATGTGCCCTGACTGGCAATGGAACTGGCAACCCTTTGGTTCACAGCCCTCACTCATCCACTGAGCTGCACCAGCCAGGGCAAGAGGGGTAGAATTTTTTAAATGGGGTCGGGAAAGGTTGTGCTGGGAAATTGGCAGCTGAGTGGGGTGAGAACTGAGGCACACAGACACCTGGAGGAAGAGGACTCTAGACGGCAAGTTCAAAAACTCTGAGGCAGGATTATGCTTATGTGATCAGGGAACCATCCTGGCTCAGTGGCCTCAGCAAGGTTAGTGGCAACGAGTGGCCAGAGGGTAAGGTTAGGGGAGGAACAGAGAGCTGCATTGTACAGAGTTGCGTCTGCCTCACAGCCTTCACTTTACACTGAGAGATGAGGAGCTGTGGGGGTCTGGAGTGGAGAAACGACAAGCTCTAAGATTCTAACAGGACCACTCTGGTTTCTGCGTTGAGTACACTGTAGGGTGCGAGGGTAGAAGCAGGGAGACCAGGTTGATGGGCATGGTAATCACCCAGATGAGAGATGATGGGAGTTTGAGGAAAAAACAAGGAAGGTGAGAAGTGTCAGATTCTGAGAAAATACAGAGGGAAGACCAGGTTTGTTGAAGGACTGGATGTGAGGGGCAAGGAATCACACGGGCCTGTAAGGCGCCCACCCCGGATCACTGCAAGGACACACTGCCATTCATGGTGGTGGGAGGGCTGCGGGAGGACTGGGTTTGGGGAGAGGATGAGGAACTTGGTTCTGGAGATGGGACACCTGAGATGCCTGTCGGGTGTCCAGTGGAGCTACTAGACAGAGAGCTGGGCACAGGGATGCAGGATTCACGCCAGAGACGTGTATCTGGGAGTTGTCAGAATGAAGATGATCTTTGACACCATGAGACTATACGGCGTCACCAACGCTTTGCCTGAGAGTTGGCAGAAAAAAGATGTAGAATTTTATTGTTGTTGTTCTTGGCTCAAAGTCATTGTGTCTTTCTTTTCATTACGTAAAGTTCTATGCAGCATTTTCCTATGAAGACCACTACTTTGATACAATATTTAAAGGAAAAGAAGTAGTGAAGGCCACATTTCCTTTTTCCCAGATAGAATATAATGGTGCATTTTAGTTTTTGTTTTGTTGTTACATTCTGCTTTTCTCATTCAGGAAAAAGGTTATTGATTCCATAAAGCCCGTGACTTAGATACTTTCACTTCTGTTTTTAAGGGATTGGCTCCCTTTCCTGCCTGGTGACATTTGCTAGTAAAGCTTAATTTAACACGGGCAATATGGAGCTCCAAATGTTCCTGCCTCAGACCGAGTACTAGATAACTGGCTTCTGAGAAAGAAGGCATACCTGGAAGCTAGAAAACCAATCAATAGTTCCCTATTTTGTTATATTTTAATCCACCAAAAGAAATAAAACACGTGAACTCACAATACTGAGTAGTGCGTATCCAGTCAGTAGACTGATTAGTTATTGATTTTTCCTCCATTTTTAAGAGGAGCTATGAGGTTTTATCGGAAGCCCCAGCCCTGTCCTGTCTGGAACAACTGTAAGGAAAAGAAAGAGAGAGTATCTTGATCTTTTGAGCTAATGGCCTAGTTTCAATACTTGACAAAATCTACAAACAATATTTGAAGTCAAACTAAATCTAAACATCAACTTGCATTTATTTCATGCCTTATGATGCAATGCAAGTATAAACAATAATTGCATATATTAGATGCAGATGTGAAGTCTGGTTTACTTGTGAATAAATACATGGCTGGAGATGTGCAAAAACTCTGTTTTTTGTTGGAAGATATGATGGGTACTGTGAAATGGTAGGAAGAAAAAAAATGACTGCTTCCCAGACCACAAAGTGTACCATGCATGGGAATTTGAATAGTAATAATGGACCCATGTATCAATGTAAAATTTGGGTATGAAATTTGGATCAACACCTGGTATTCCAACTGTTCCAGAAATGAAATCTTGACCCTCCACCCATTCACCTGCTTTCTGCTAGATCCCCAAAAGCTATACACCCTGAACCTTTGGCATGGTGGGCGGGCCAGTTCCCTGCTATTTATC
Source organism: Tonatia bakeri (assembly GCA_004024845.1). NCBI lineage: Eukaryota > Metazoa > Chordata > Mammalia > Chiroptera > Phyllostomidae > Tonatia > Tonatia bakeri. Next base: position 59,211 of record PVIA01005289.1, read on the forward strand.
TTCTGTTGATACCTGTTACTTGCGGCCAGGCTTGCCAGGCTTCCAGCTGCACTGACTGACCAATGACCGTTCCGGAATGATCTCTTCAATCCCTGATAGCTGCATTAGGACAATAGTCTGTAGGAGACTTGTGCCTCTTCCCAGGTAGGTCGTTGTGGTTCATTAGTTCTCCAGGAATCGATCAGCCTTGGTCTGGGCATCTTCCCACCTACAGAGGGACCCAGGAGGCCTCTCTGGGCTGGGCACCTCATTCTGTCCCAGGCACATGAGGTCTCTTAAAGGCCTTGGACCCACTGTCTTGCTCCAGGCTCCCAGTGGGGGCTTCTGCAGTGGAAGCTCCTTCAGTTTTGTAGTATTTTCCCCCAGATATCCATTCTTTGAAGTCCTGGCTCAAATGTTACCTTCCCAACAACTCCTATCTTGACCTTGGCTTCCTATTTAAAATCACAACTCCTTATGCTAAGTGAAAGCAGCCAGACACAAAAGCTCAGATATTGTACGGTTCCATTTACATAAAACACCCCCAATAGGAAAATCCGTTGAAAGAGACCACGTGTGGGTCAGTGCCAGCAGCTGGGAGGAGGGGAAAATGGGGGGCGACTGCTCAGTGGGCACAGGGCTTTCCTCAGGGTGATGAAAACGTGTTGCAATTTGATATTGGTGGTGGTTGTAATGCCACCAAAAAGGTTCTCTTTCAAATGGTTGATTTTATGTTACGTGAATTTCACCTTAATTAAAAAATTGACAATGTCACTAATTATTGTCTCCTTTACCCAGGTCCATTTCTCCCCATAGAATGTTCCTACCACACAAAGGGCTTCATGGGTGCATTTTATCGATGGTACATCTCCCCTCCTCCAGATGGAAACTCCGCAAGGGCAAAGCTTCCTGTCTGCTGTGCTCCTTGATGTGATAATGTCTGGGCCTAGAACAAGCCTGGACCAAGGTAGGTCATGGGTACACATTTGTTGAATATATAGATGAATGTAGGAGCTCTTTAATGTTCATTAATAAATGATTGTTCCTATTTCTTGAATACCAAATTAAGGAAAGACCATTCTTTAAACAATAGGATTAAGGAGCCAGTATGGTCTCATCCAAAATAATTTAAAAAATGGAGAGGAGAAGCAAAGTGGCGTGGATCCCATTTCAACTGCTGTTCACCATGTGGGAAGCAAATAAGCAACCCGACAGGGATTTAAAGGATAGGGAAGACGGTATCCAGTGCTGAGCATCATGGTTGTTTTTAATTTGCAAGGATTAGAAATGTCAACAAACACTGCATTTTTCTCCAAATTCTAAAAGGTAAACAGGGCTCTTGGGCTTAAACTAGGAGAACTGGGGGGGAAAGTGGCTCCTAATAAATGCACAATTTCTGCATGGGCATATGTTCTGCACGTGGATTCAAGCACACGGACCCTGCCAGGAAGTATTTTCACATAAAAACCGAGACGTGTGAACTGGAGAGAACGTACCAATAAGCTCCTTATTTCGGACGTCCAGGGCCATGTTCCGGAGTGCTGTGGCCACTGCGCACACCACACGGTCATTATCTATTCGGAGCAGCTCCACCAGGATGGGCAGGCCTTTCTCTTTCCGGACAGCGGCTCGGATGTATACTGACCACTGTGAAAAAGATAGAAGGCAGAGACGTCAGCAGTGGAGGAGGAAAACCCTATAAGCAAATAGCACGTACGGGTTTTCAGACTGCTGTTTGCAGGAGCCAAAAAGGTTAAATTACCAAGACCTAGTTGTAGAATAGGCTGAACAGGTTAGACATGTATTTAAATGTTTTAACTTGATTTTTGCCTTCAACATTGATGAAGCTTTCAGGGTGTCCGTTAACTGCACTTCGCTTCTCTGGTACCAGCAGTTTTTTAAAATTTAAATTGGAAAGCCATTTGTAGCCATTTGCATGATTATGTACTTGATGCTTTTAGATGTGAAGGTTTGGGACACAGGGGGCTGGCCATTGACATTAAGAGGAATAAAAAATGAACCCTGAAAAAAGTAGAAAATGGTAAAAGATTGAATGTGGGTGATTGTTTTTTAAAAAAGAGATTTAATATGGAGGTGGGGCACAGAGATGAGTTAGTTGCCAAACACACCAGTTGTCTGCTGACAATAAAGAATAAATAAGTCAGATAAAGGTAGGGGTGAGTGGAAGTAAATATGACATTAAAAATCAAGAGTGAAAGTGATAAAATTGAATAAACTATTTAGATCAAAATGCATTGTGTATAAGGCCACAATTCCATGTCTAATTTATAAAATAAGATATATAATTTGTTTTGGATTGGTGGTTGTTGACTTTAACAAAACATACCCAATCTTGCTATTGGAATACGCTTGCAATATCAGAATGATAAAGCACTCCAGTTCATTTCACAGAATGCAGGTAGGCCCAGATCTGCGGACATTTGCATATATACTTTATACTCTTGTATTGTGTTCCAGAGAAGAGAGTGCACTATAAAAATCAACCCGTATAAGGTTTTAATCTGTTGCAATTGCATTTACAATCTAAGAAAATGACATTCATGATATGAAGTTTTGAATTCTGTGGTTGAATACCCCTTGGGACCACCAAAGGTAAGAAAAGTCCCCATCCCTCCCCCACCATCCCCTCCACCCCCCTTCCCCATGGGGCAGACACCCCAGAGCTGGCTCTCACCTGTGGCAGGCAGGGAGCCCCCTCTGGCAGTGAACGTAGGGCATACGCCATGCCTGCCACATCCTCAGCCCAGCCCTGCATGAAATATGAGATTAAAAAAACACACAACTTCATCCTGTCCTACGTTAGAAGTCACATTCACATAGTTTCTTATCACCATCAACTTACACCATAAACGTTTCCTTTGCCCCCACTCTAGGGAGCCTGAGGGTGTGGGAAGCAGAAACGATCACTAAAGCATCTCCTGATTGCTGCAAACTATTTCACAGCCCTGCTCTCAGGGAGCATAGAAATGGATGGCCAGGGAGTCTTAGACATGGAAAAACATCCAGGTTTAGAAGCTGTTTTTTGGAATTTGGAGGGAGGTGCTCTGTGAACATAGTACAAAATCTCCTTCATGTCCATTGGAAATTTCATTTGCAATTTGACATGTTAAGACACCATTTCATCCACTTGCTCTACTACTTGTAAACCTCTGGTCTCCATGGCCCAGGGAAGCCAGGAAACCTGCATAAGCTCAGGTTTCTCCAGTAGTAAACCTGAGCTTATGCAGCCCATTCATCACTGAGTTCTCCCTTAAAACTAAGGAGGGAGGCTAGAGAGAAAAAAAGAAAATGGAAATCAGAGTATGGGATCAATGTTTACCAATGCGAGATGATCATCAATAGTAGGTTTTATACTGAGGAAATATTCTTGACCTTTTGAGGGATAATAAGAAATGTTCTTGGGAGCTCGGATAGGCTGATGCGTGGGCCCTAAAGATGGCCTCTTTCCTGGTACCACCTTCATTCCATCCCGGGAAGCTGGTTTGTGTGTTAGTGACCTCTTCTAATTCCCCAAGAGGAAATCTAGATGCAAAGTTGTCAAGTAACCTGCCCACTGGGTCAACTGTACCCCTGACCCCAATACTGTTTCTCCTAATCTTCTGTCTGTGATGCTGATATCTTCCCTCCTCTGCCAGCATCTCATTCTCTCTCCCCTAGTTTCTGTGCTTAGCCCCCCAGACACTGCCTCGCTCTGCTTCCATCCTTCCACATGTTCTTCCAAGAGAAGAACTTGGGCCATATTTGAAATGACTCAAAAAGGGAAGACTATGACTTTATCTTCTTAGAAATCCAGCTATTATGTCCCTCCCATGTTGGATGGAAAGATGATTTGGTATTTGGAAAATAATGAGAGTTTTTCAGCCTTGTTGGGAACTGATTTGAGAGTTTTGAAAAAAGGCTATATGTGGCCACAAATGTGGGTGAGTTACAGATACACATTTTTGGTATGAGAAAATGGTCATGAGTGGTATGTTCTCCCTAAGTGAAAAGGAATAATCAGACAACAGATTTGAACTTAATATTATTGTTATTGCCACATAGACATAGAAAATAACTTTTATTTTGAAATTTTCAGTTGTGCATGTGTATGTGTACAGAAAATTGACAGTATTAGCTTAGTATAGGACAACTCAGAATAGATTGTTTACATTTCACTCAAAAGGTGTTGTAAGTTTCTACAAGTTTTCTTGGCATGCAAAGATATGTGATAGTGATGATTTTAAGTAGCAGCCAACCAGAGAAGGTCATGTGTAACCAAAGTGTAACCCAAGAAGAAGTAAAACACCAGGCAGAGGTAAAAAGAAAGGTACCATACAGACAAAGTTATGAAAATGAGGAATGTTTCCAGGTCCACTCAACACAGAACCATGAGGCTGCTGTAGAGTTTTTCCAAAAGAGAAATAAGTTGACTTGGAACACAGCAGCCTCTGTGGTTGTTAGAAAGGTATATGAGTTGCCAAGAGTTTTGTAACCTAAGCACAAGTAGGAGTACCGCTAGCATAAAAACGTGAACAAGAGAGAAATGTGTGCCATAACCCACTGCAGTTGTGGTGGCAATCTTTGGGTGCAATAAGAGCACTATGCACTGAGCAGGCATGTGCAGGGGAGGGAGAAATCAGGTACGGACCGGGATGTCTTTGAGAAGAATGGTCCATGAGCTGAAGAGAGGATGCTTAATGATTCAAGAGGAGAAGAAGGAAGAGGAATAGGAAGGGGAGTGGGAGAAGGACAGAACGGAGATGGAGGAGGAGGAACTGGTTCAGGAGAAATAGCATGAAAATGTGACCCAAATTGCTCCTGGAGAGATGCTTTCCCACTGAGAACCTCAGGAGAGCTATGTTCCCTCAAAATAATCTCAGCTAAAGAAACCTAACACTTAACCAAATGCCAGGCACAGTTCTATTTTTTAATGTTTTAACTCATTTAATCCTCATCTCAACCCTATGCAGTAGGTGCTAGTGTTATTCCCATTTTACAGAGAAAAGGGAGGCACAGTAAAGTCCCACAGCCTGCAGATGCTCGCCCATGTCTTGAACCCAGGATCACTGCCTTAGAGTTGGGGCGCTTGACCACCATTCTCTTCTGCATCTCAAAAAGACAGTGCGAACTATACACATCTGCAATCATAGTCATATAATCCTCTGCAAATTCACCAACTGACCCTGGCCTAATAAGTTACATTATTCTTTTAGTGTTCCAATAATCCATCTGGCCCTCTTCTAAACTCCGGAGTTAAAGACCCTTTGAGTGCTGTCAATGGAGGTCCTGGACATTTCAATCTACTCCTGATAACAACTTGCCTAGATTTAGCAAACCTCGTACAAGAAGTTGAGAAGTCCTGTATAACTGGAATCACAAAGAGAACAGCCTTGTTTGAGTCTGGAAAAGATCATTTTTATTTGCATGTGCTATGACAACAATTCCAAATAGTAAATGCTGCTCCTTCTCCTTCCAACCCATGGCTCTTCCTGGTGAGAGGCTGTGAGGTGCTGTCAGAATGGGACAGAGAGCAAAGCAGCAAATGTTTAGTGTTTAAGAGGGTGCAGATGCAGTTGAAAGATGGGGTATTCTTGAAAGGGGCTAAAAATGGGTGGAGAACAATGTGTCTGCTGCTCAGAGTCAACACAGAGCCTCCAAGCTGGAGAGAGAAAGGATCTTGGTTGGTGAGAAAGAAGTGTGAAAACATTGTGGGGGACTGCCACCCGAAGTGCCCTGGCTGAGACCTCCCCTGTGTGAGGGGCTGTTGATAAAATCCCCCTTGAAGTTAGAAGAGAGGAGAGTCAACAGAAGCTCTGCTGCCCTTCCTGGACCTCAGCAGTGTCTATGCAAGACTCAGAGAATTCCCCTGCACCATCGTGGAGTGGGAACCATAGAGTAGGAATGGCACCATGACTTGCTGAGTGGGAGAAGGTTCCTGAAGCCCCAGTGTGGCATGGGGAAGCCCTTGAGTGTTTCTGTAATCTTGACTGGGTGGCTGTGTTAAGTTAGAAAGGTTAATGACCCAGGGCTGCAGAGAAATTAGTTGGGCAAGAGGCAGGGCAAACATCAGAATCATGGGCACTGATGGCCTGCCTATATTAAGAAAAGTATGTGATGTTGGGACAGCAACAGTGGGGGAGGGCAGGTGTGGGCTGGGAGAGCACATAGGGCCAGAGCCGGTCCAATCACTGAGGACCATGTCCCAGCTGAGAACCCAACAGGACAAGGAGGCTTGTTCTGAGCAGGACGACAGAAAAGCTTACATACCAAGAAATGGATACCCAATCCCCACCCCCTGCAGGGATATGCCTGTAGATGCTCCCCACTCCCCCCCAGGTTAGGATCCACTGCGGGGGGAGGGAGAGGACAAAAATGGACAAACATAAAGGTGGCCAAGTTTAAGCCTGGAGGAGAGGGCAAAAGCTGGATTTCGCTGAGTTTACCTAGAAATGTCCAGGTTAAATGTTTTTTTGTTTGTTTGTTTGTTTGTTTTTTTGCATTAGTTAAAATGAAGGCTCAGAGATGAAACTAAATTGAATTACACAAAACAAAGGAAGTTACTTGTATGTGAACTGGTGTCCAATCATGTTTCTTATCCGTATTGATGGTGATGGTTTGGCAATAAAGTGAAGTCAAGAACTTTTGAACAATAATTAAAATAAAATTATATATATAAAAAAAGAACTTTTGAACCCAGGCTGCCTCATTCCAATGTAAATTCCCAGGGGCTTGACTTTTAAAAATCCCAGCCCAGTCATAAACAGAATTAATAGCTATCATTTTTCAAAATTAACTTCTTCCCTTTTTAAAATAAAGTGGTTCATTTAAGGCTGATTTATGTTCCTAAAAAGAGATTGGCACTGTAATTTAACTAGATTTTTTTCCTTGAAATCCTAATAATGTGCTAAATAACTAGAGATAGTATTCTCTTTTAAATATTAAATATTCTACTATAAAGTCAGACCCATTATATTGCTCTACACTGAAAAGTTCTCTTGCTTTAAAAGTATAGTTTGCCATCAAATGGTTTTGTCACATAATTCTTTTCCCATTGACTTCCTTTATCAAATTAGCCATTTCCTCACTTTTTCTATTGATATGGTAAAGAAAAGTTCCACTTTTCAGGCCAAATTCTTCCCAACATGATTTCACTTTTCAGAAGGATTGCAGCTTCTTATAGTGTCACAGAGCCACTGGGTGCTAATGTCCTACAGCTGTAAGATGAGGAATACATTGCGATGACTTCAGTGTAGATTGAGCGAGATTCTGAAATTCATTTTGGAATTCATCTACAACGCCCTGTTATTTACAATGGTATTCATTCTCATGTTAAGAGGACAGAATTCCCACCCCCCCCAAAAAAAGAGTTTATTTTAGTTTTATTTGAAGTGAAGGTTTACTATAAAAAATGTTAAAAATATTCAGAAGCCTGTGGTTTTTGTGGCATGCCTCACGTCATTCTCTCTCCAGTGAGGATCACTATCGGATTCGCAAGTTCTTCTGGTGGCAGAGCAGCTTTGGCTGGTGGCTGCAAGAGGGTTTGTGGAAGAACTGGGCAGTGTCAGCACAAGGCTCTTCAAAGGGAGGGTTTCCTTTGCAACAGACATAAAATTTAGGTATCAGGTCTTTGAATTCAGAGCCATATTACAGGATTATATATTTTTGTTCTTAAAATCTATTTTGAAAAGTGGTATCTCTAATGAAGAGGACTAGTAAAGAATTCCCTTATATTAGTAAAGCAAAAAATCAACTGAATAAAAAGTTTGGTCAAGGTAACAGCAGCTATTGCACATTTAAAGTGTCTTTCTGTGTGTATTTTTGGAATGTAAATCTGGTTAAATTCGAAGACTGAATTTTACTGCATCTCTTCATATGATGCTGAAAGTATTAATGTCCAAACAAGAGACTTTTCTGAGGGAAAAAGCGTTTAGATATTCTTTTGTGGTAAGAATAAAGAAGGTCAAATTCAAGTAAAAGTGACGTAGAGGAAGAATTCCCTAAACCAGCAGTAAGAAGTACACTGGCCTCTTCTATCCAACTAAACTCTCAGGCTATCTCAAGGGTCAGTAATTTTTTTATGAAAAGTCATGCTTTTAAAGATGAACATTTCTGAACATAGATTTTTTAAAAAGTTGTGAACATTATAATATAGGCACAGCCCTTGTATCAGTACTACTTACTGGGGTCTTATGGAAAAGAAATCACTAAGTCACGTGTGATTAGGGCCAGTGACTTGGTTATGACCCTGATCCTCCCTGTCTCCTTCTCCCTAGGTTGGGGCCCGTCCTTGAACTGTGTCAGGCTGGTCTTCACGTCCAACCGAGTGTGTTGTGTCCAGGAGCTCGCTGATTGGGCAGGGTCCTCAGATAACCTTTGTCTTTATTTGGATCCAATTTCTAACCCATTAGGTATCATGCTTCATGTCCCATTTTCATTATAATCTTTCAAAATTCTCTCTCTTTCAAACCATACACTTTATATCATACCACTATGACAATGACAATTCTCTTTGTCTTAGACAGCAAACCATGATGTTGCATCCCACTAATATGCCCTGGTTCACTGGTACCTGATATACTAACTGCAAAGCTATGCTAAATTCACTGGCTTTCTCGAGGCTGTTGGCTCTGTCTTTAGGTTCAAGTCTCACATTTCCCAGTTCTCTTATTTTTTAGTTATTTGGGTCATATGGCAGGAGACTGTTTCCTTATTTACTACATCTATGTTGCTATCATGTTAGCTCATTAAATATTAACAGATTAATATCCAAGTATCTATTTAGTTTATCTTATTTTAAAAGCAAATGAGGAAACAATAGAGCCTTAGAATAATCACATTTTAGGGGGAAAGTTGACTAAAAATATATAAAATACTTGGCTTAATGGCAAGTGCAGATATATTTCTATAGTTCAAACCCTGGGTGTTCATGAAGTTCAATTACAAAAGAAGTAACCCATAAGGGGGAGTCCAAAGAACATTTGTTCACAGTTTTGGAAAGCTTTAACCTACTATATCCAATTGTTTCAATATTCTATGACAAAAAAATGTCATTATACAGTAAATGAGGAAAAGGTACCAACTGAATTCCATGTTGACTATGAAAAACATTTATCACTTTGCTTTTGCCATAAGGGGATTATGTGTTTCTGATGCTTATAAACCAGTAATGAGGGTTTTAAAGTTTGAAAGTATTTAGGGCCATTACGAAGATCTAGTTTGCTAGTCAATTTGCCACATAAAAGAGTGCGCATGATCTCCCCATAAAGAGTAATTATTGGTTCAGATGATGAAGTCTATAAAAAGCTGCCTCTATGCAAAATCCTGGTGTTTTACCTCCACATTTCTGCTTTGTTTGTGTCATAAAAAGTTAAGGGCACTAAAATTCAATGGTTGCTATAAAATCACATTCTTGGAATTCTAGATTTCAGATGGCAACACTGTCTATATGCCACTTGATGCTGTTACGTATCCTAAGTTAATCTTGTATTTAGAATTTTTTCTTAAATCTGTTTTTCAAAGACTTTTTTTAAACAAATTTTTCTAATCTTTTGAAAATTATAACAAGGTATCTGTGTTAGGCCTAATGACAGTCTTCTTAAATCATCCCTATGGATTGCTTATCTTCCCTGCCCACATATTCCCTTACCATTTAATATGATAAATTAATAAATTGTATAACAGGTGATGATAATGTGATTGACTTTTATGCGTGCTTGTATTTGCATTTTGGTAAGGAAGTGCATATATATATATTTTAACTACACATAAATATTCCCCAGAAGCTCCTTGCTTTGCCTGAGGACCATTCCATTTTTCTAGAGTTATGGTATTAGGAAGGCTAGTGCTCTGGAAAGTAAGGTTGATATCCTGAGAGTCAGAATTCTACTTTAACCATTGGGATGGAAATTTTTCTAAAATGTTTTTTGTCTTTTAAAATTACTAGTAACTACTTAATGCTTTCTTGATGACAGAGGGTCAGCATTATGACTATCAGTTATTGGATTATATGCAACAACCAAGACATCGAATGACGTCTGACTGTTTTTGTCTCTTGTATCCTATAGTTACTTTTCAAAATTTCTCTTTTCTCTTTGCCATCAGAATATTTACTCTCCCTTCTTATGGCAGATCTGTATGTCCATTTATAAGAGGCACCCACTGCATTTTTTAATATGTTGCTCAAAAGCTCATTGGATTGGGAAATCATCATGGTCATAGTTGTTAAACTTTGTCTAAAATATGGAATAATTTTTGTGATGTTGACTTCATCTGCTCTAGACCCTCTTGCCTCCGTATTAGTAGTCTCTATTAATAATAGAAAGAACATGAAATAACGGGCTTCAGATATATGAGGGGAAATTTCACACTGGGGTTCACTGCTGAGCTAATTGGCAGGCTTATGCACTGAATACTGTCAGCAACATATTATTGCTCGAAAGTGTGGAAAATTTCTATCATGCTTCATAATTCTTATTTTATAATCCAAAGTAGGAGAGAATTTTTGAATATCAAGATAGCATAAAATTTTAATCTTATCATTTCCTTATTCTGAACACCTGCAGACCCAGGCATATCTCTGCAGCTTTGCTGGCTGCCCTGGTTACCTGTGAGACAGAGAGTCTGGCCATTCCAACAGCAAGTTCAACACTGCAGACACTGTGGGACTTGGAAATGCTATAAAAATCTGCAGCCTGAAAAGCACTGATGAGTGTGGAGACTGAAAAGGAGATAGTTTTCCCATAATTCCTTTCTGTCACAGGGCTGGGCAGTGGGGTACAAAGAAATAAATGGGACTTGGCTTCTGTCTTAAAGGTTTACAGGCCAGATTCCTTTCTAGGGGACATGCTTAGTAGCTCAGGAAGGACTGCTACATGCAAAGGAATAGCTGGTGACACTGACCCTTAATTTGGGTGTTTAGATTTGGTGCAGTTCTTAGTACATAACAGTTCTTTTTTTGTCTGGCTGCTTTTAAGATTTTTTCTTTACTATGGATTTTGAGCAATTTGATTATGATGTACCTTGGTACAGTTTCTTTATATTTATTGTGGTTTGGGTCCCTTAAGCTGCTTGAATCTGTGAGTATATTGTTTAAACAAAATCTGAAAAATTTTCAAGCATTAATTTTTCAAATATTTTTTTCTGTTTTCTTCCTTCTTCCTCTCTCCTCTCATTTGGGGGCAGCAATTACACATATATCAGGCCACTGTACATTTTTTCTTTTTACTCTGTGTTTAATTTTGTATAGTTTCCACTGCTGTTTTCCAGTTCACAGATCTTTCCTTTGGCATTGTCCAAAATGCTGTTAATCCCATTTGCAAGTATTTTTTGTTTCAAACATTGCAAATTTAACTTTTGAAGTTTTATTTAGATCTTTAATATGTCTCTCATGGTTCTAAATGACTTTTTGCATATGTGGAATACAGAGTTTAACTTTTAAAGTAGAGGTTGTAGTCTTTCATTTAAAATCCTTTAGACCTCAAAGATATGTCTCTATTTTTACATTGTTATAATAATCTAAGTATTTCTCAAAGAAAACAGTGATTCACTGAAATATCATAGTTCAAGATGGCAAACTTGATTTGATACCATCTAGACGGCTTTGTGCTTCAGACCAGACTCATGCCTGCAGGCCAGAGCTCACTTTCCCACACCCATCTAGTGAGCCCTGCAAGGCAGGGGAGCTGTGTGAGGACTTCCAGCTATGTATTCTTGGCTGTATACACTGACACCTCCTTGGCCAATGATGTCCTGTTCCCATCTTTGCATTCAGTGTCATGAGTGACCTACATGATGTGATGTGAAGCAACCACAATCTTCTCTGTTTAAAGGTGGCACATCTGAGAACATAATGAGGTACTATAATTTGTCCAGGGTCATAAAGCTCAGAAGAGAGACAGTCTAGGTTAGAACTGTGACTTGAGTCAAAGCCTCCTAAATTTAGAGGGAGGTAAGATCTAAGGTTTATTTCAAGGAAGTAGTTTCTATTATTATCTCTTTCCTACTCATACAAGACTATTCTCTAGAATGCTGTCTGGCATGACTCTGCTTTTGAAGCTTTTCTCTGGTTGAAAGCAAGGAATAACTTCACTTAACAATTTCACTTCCCTACCCCTAACCTGAATACTTTCAGTACAACATTAGGGGTGCCTATGGGCAGGGGTAGAAAGAGACAGTATGTTCATTCCTTAAACTCTCAAAAGGAGGGGTGGGCCTGCCCAGGCATACTGTCAGGGACTGGACCCCAAAAGTTGGGGTGTCACATCTGAGAAAGAAGGCAGTGCTACCAAGACTGTTGCAATGGAAACGAAGGATGACAGAGAGAGAGAGAGAGAGATGACAAGAAGGCAGATGTTGGAAGTTATAATAAGAAGGGAAGGTGTGGCTGCATGATAATGATGAGGTCAGTATGTTTGGTGTCTACGGTGTTGGGCTGCTGAGAATTATCTGTAGTTATGTGCCTATATTAACATTTTTTTAAAGAAAATGTCAACAGAGTGATTATGCATATTCCAGACCCAAGCTTTGATATTAACTTAATGGAAAATGGATGGCACATGTCCAAACTTCCTCTCTTGATATTTTCCCCATATGCTCTCATTCTTCCAAGACATTATATATATATATTTTTATGAACTAAGGCAAGTTAGCTCATACACTATTTGTCATCAAACTCAAGAATTCTTTGCTATGGTGAATCCCTTTCTACTCAAAATAAGGGTCATGGAAGTTTTCAGTGAAAACCAATCAGGGACAGTGTGTGTTTATAAGGACTCTAATTTTCCTAATGTTATGTTTGTTTTACTTTAACATTTTTGCCAAAGATAACTAGCAATACTACTCTTCTCTGTAAGCCAATGATTTAAAAATCAATGGGTTCTTTTCCTCTGGGCACAGGACCACTGACAACATAATAGCAATCCACGTGGGATTTTACACAAGATGTTTGGGCGTTAGCCCCCTTAGCCGTCAACAGCAGTGTGTAGAAGAGCATCCGCATGTTACAGTCTCCTCTGAAAATGAAGTAGCTCAGCTACACAAGGAGAACAGAAAGCACATCACAGCATTTTCAATGACTATACTCATACCTATCCCTCTGTGTTTTGTAGTGATCATTAAGGATCCCTGAGTCTTAAAGAATTTTTCACAGGAATATTTTATTCTGAGTCCAGTGGTTCAGTGTAACTGGTCTTTCTCTAACATCCTCAAAAACTTCATTAGAATTGCATTTCTCAAAACTGGACTTATGTTACTTTCTTAAGGTTGTGCTCATAGTCCCAGATTTCTTTTTTATGGTAATGAACTAGCCATACCTTCCAGCTCCCTGCAGCCAAGTTCTGCAGGGCGCCTGCGGCCCCTTCCAACGTGTCTGCATTTGAGCACTCAGAGAGCAGTGTGAGGTAGGGTTTGACTATTGATGGGTGCCACAGCATCTGGATCCCTTTTGGTGGTTCTGCACAGTCTGGAAGAGGTCCTACTCCATCCCACTGAAGGAAGAAAAATGAGAGAGTAAACATCTTTAACATCATTATACTTCCCAATATTGCTTTCTATAAACATTACAGATGATAAAAAAAGAAGCAGAGTGTCACAATATCTGGTAAGCATGTTGTACATGTAGGGTAATGTAATAACTGTCCAAAATTAGGAGCCATTCCTGCCCATTGGGAACTTATGATAGAGAGTGGAGCGGGCTGTAGCATTGACATAAGTGAATAGAACTGACAGAATGGATAAACTCCCTGAAAACAATTCCAGGTCATGTTATAGGGAAGCAGGAGAAACGGTGGATTAGGGAGGGAGGAAGAAGGCTAAAGACCAAGGTGGCATATTTTGTAGTTAGCATGCTATTGATATAACATAGTGGTTAGTCACAATCAGATGCCTTCACTTCTTATGCATAAGTGTGAATTCTGATAAATTCTACATAACTTGCAAAACATGTTTGTTTGATTTTAATGACTATCATTGAATCTATGGGCTTCAAACAAATGACAGAATGAACAAAAGAGAAAATGGCTGTGGTTTACTGGATGCACTGACATAGTACAGACGTGCCAGATCTTACATCAATTCTGATGTAGTTAAGTTTGTTTTGAATTGAATCTAATAAATAATAGAAGAACAAATGGAAAAATAATTACAAATAATTTATAAATTATGGATCATTACACAAAGAAATATCAGTAAACCACTGAAAAGTATAGTTTTGAAGAGCTCATAGCAACTTGGGCAAATGGTTACAATAAAAATTAAATGCACAGAGCATGATACGAAGCAGTATGGGCTTTGTGCTTTGTAGCATATTAAATGCACCATAAAAACCATGTAACAATAATAAAAACTTATTAATAAAATCATTATGCCTTTCATTTCAAATGTTAGTTTTTACTTTTATAATAAAAAAACTAAAAACTGTAATAATGGTTGTGATCTTTGATTATATATAGCCTTTGTCATTTGTGAAATACAAAGTCAATGAATACAATGAGGGTAGAAATGAAGTAAACTATAAATATAGAAAAAATACTCCCATATTCGCTTTTGAGAAGAACCATAGTAAAACAAAAGAACCCTTAATCTTAGAGTCCAAGCACCAAGTTACTTACCTGCTGTTTTGTGTTTATTAGTGACCACTTAAAATAAATATAGTCTCAATGTCATATACTAAGCTTTCTCACAGATATTTTTTGTACATGAATGTATTTATATATCACAACTATATTTCAGAATCTGTGTAAGTTTTTTCTGAAAATTTTACTGGAAGAAAACAGGCTTATTTAATATCCTTGTGACACAAAAATGAAGCGTTCATGTAGAACATGTAAAGTTATTTAACTGCCACAAATAATTTCAAGAATTGCATCATTTGCTTTTAAAAGAACCCCCAAAAACTCAGGCCTTCTTTTCCTCAGTTACGGCACAGCTTAGTTTAAGTCAACGCTAAAGCTGAGGGATGAATGATATCTTAAGGATGAATGTTGGATGTCCCATTAAAGGTCATTTTCAACAAGAATGTTGTTATTTCCAGCTTTCTTACAAGAACACTCAATGTTTTTTCTTTTTAACCAAAGCCACTCCTAAACTGTTCAAAGATGACTTTGCATCTGTGTACAGCCAATCAATAAAACCTGCACATCTCTTTTAAATATGTAAAAAAAAACCCAAAAATGAAAGTGAACCAGCCTTGTCACACTGCACCTGGTTCATTGTTTGAGACTGGCTCACTCCGTTGGACAGAAAGACAGCCCGAGGCAAAGAGCCCTGCCAGTCTGTCGGGGTGTTGACATCCACCGAAGCAGGAGTGGTACTGGCTTCTCCGAGGAAACCAGCTTGGGTGACTGAGTCTGTCTGCTAGTGCAACGGAAATGGGAAATTGTTTCATTTGGGTTTACTTTTATTTTTCTTTTATTTTGTCACCTCCTTAAAACTTTTAAGCTCTCGTTTTCATACAAAAATGTAATAATATTGAAAAAAACAGACTATGAAATTCAGAGCTCAACATGGACGGAAGTTCCCTCTCACGGAAGAGCTAACACAGTGGCAGACGTGCACAGTGTGTGCGTGCTCGGTAGCAAATGGGGCGGCCACACTGTACGGGGAGCACAAGGCAGCTGTGCTGTTGTTTCCTGGGTTCCGGCCTGCTCTCCTTTTCTAACATCTGCACGACAAAACAGGATAAGCGGCTGGATCAATACATGATTTCCTTCTGCTCCGACGTGCTATCTCTGTGGCTCTTAAATACCTTTTATTACAACCCTTTCTTAATGCTTACATAGCAAATCTGGAGAAAATAAAAGGAAAACTGACACAATGTGGATAATCTTGGATGGGAGCTAGAAATGGAGTTCAAAGGGGATTCTCTGCTATTTCATAAGGTCGTGGCGCCCTGGCCTGCCAATATTAAAGAAAAAGAACTGTTTCAAATCAGGCACTGTCGCTGGGAACTTTATCCAAAGTTTTTAGTTACGAGGGAAAGAAGCATCAGTTATCCATTAAGAAACTGCTCTTTATCACCCGTGAAAAGAACAGAAGTCTTACGAGCTGTGCTAACATGCCAGACGTTATGTTACCTAGAGAGTCCGCACCATAGGCCTGCAGGGCGCTGGCACCCACGGATCGGACTGACCTCATGACGCCGGTCTGCAGGTGCCCACTTTTGCCGCTAGCTGTCTTCGTGAGTGAGGATCCAGGAGAAATCATGGACTGTGCAACTCTTTTACCAACGGGGACATATGCCAGTTATACATTTCAACAAAAGATGTATCTATCCTAGATTTTCTACAAAATGGGCACATGGGCTGAATGCAAGCAGTGGCTAAATTTTTAATAGTCAAAACATGGATCATCTAGCTATTTGGTTCTGACAACGCAGGACTACATTTATGAGCCTTATGCAAACTGCTTATTTTGGAATATGTCTTGAGGGCATACATATTACCAAAATTTGTTAAGAGCTTAAAATATAAAAATAATGTATAAAGAAGTACAATGTCATCGAGTCAGGAGAGAGAACTTTCCATGTAATACAGACAGGGCACAGCCAAGGCGACGAAGAATTTCTAGGAAACCAACAGGGCAATGCTGGCAGCGTAGTTTTTGATTATAGTCTCTGCATTATTGCCAAGTCGGTACAGAGGCACACACCTGCTCATACATAAACATATACCTGTGCATTTGGTTTAAATTTAAAAATCAAGCTGAAATCAGTAAAAGGGAAAGCAAAAAAGAAAGGAGAAAAGCATTTTGTGATTTTAAAAACTTTCATTCCAGCTTGGGAGAAGTTTTCAGTAGAAATATCCTGTTCTTGTCATGGTTTTACTCTTCACACTTGATAGTTAAATGAATGTTCCTCAATTTTGTGCACATTTTCATTTCATCTGTTATATTTTAACAAATAGAATTTGCCAAAGTTGTAGCAACTCTCAATTCTTAAAGGTATTACTTAAATGTTCAAATTATAATTTGTGTAAGTCATTCTGATGTTGTTAAACAGGAAAAAATAACAGAATGTATTTTTAGCTTTAAAGTCTCTCTGATTCACTTTCTTGTTTATAGGAATTTAGAATTTTACACATATTTTTAGAGTTCATGAAGCTGAAGATTAAGTGAGTTAGATAGAGTTTTGAGATGTTCTATGAATAATACTAGGGTTGGATGCCTGTGTCTCTCCAAGATCCATATGGTGAGGCCCTCATCTCCACTGTGATGGTCTAGGGAGGCAGGGCTTTTGGGAAGTGATTAGGATTTAAGAGGTGCCCAACACCCCACCCACCCCTGGCCACAGACTAGTATTGAATGCAGGCCGGTCAGGAACCAGGCTCACAGCAGGAGGTGAGCAGCGGCCAGCTTTGCTCACATTTCCTCCTGAGCTCTGCCTCCTGTCCTCACCCCGCCTACTCCCCCATTCATGGAAAAATGATGTTCCATGAAACCCGTCCCTGGTGCCAAGAAGGTTGGGGACCGCTGGATGAGGTTATTAGGGTGAAGAGTCCATGATGGGATAGTGTCCTTAGCATGAGAGGAAAGGACCATAGTTTTCTCTCTGCTTGTAGGAACACAGCAATACAGATGACCACCTGTCAACCAGGAAAAGGCCCTCAACAGACACCAAATCAGGTGATCTCTTGATCTTGGACTTTCAGCCTCCAGAACTGTTGTTTAAGCCACCCAGTCTATGGTGTTTTGCTTTAGCAGCCCAAGTGGGCTAAGACAGTAATCATAGCAAAGACTATGAAAGCTTAGCATTAGGAGGACCCTCTAGGTTTTCTGCCATGGAGCTCTCTTGGGGGCAGGCTTGCAGCAAAACAAGGGAAGTGTGTGGCAGGACTGAGTTTCAAGTAGATCACAGAGCAAACTGATGGACTGATTTGTCTTCCTGAAGAGTGCCACACTCAGTAACTTATTACTAGTACTTTCCTGGCTTTAAATGTATGACAGTATGAATAGTGTTAGTGTCAGTAAAACAAGATCAGTGAGCAGTTTATACCACTCACTTTCTGGATTTACAGAAAACTAAAAATATATATTATCTCTACATAATGGTAATGCTCAAACCTATTTAGAACAGAAGAAAATAACAAGCTCCCAATTTAGCAGCCAAGGGGCTGCTGAAATTTGGACACGATGCTTTCTGATAGGATCCTGGGCCGGCAAGGGGAGACAGACAAGCTGGCTGTTGTAGGAAACGCCTGCTCAGGAAGAGACTCACGTAGACCAGGGAACATGCACAATGTGTGAGTTAAAAAAACAGAAAAGGAAAAAGCTTTTCTTTGGACTTGCTTTTAATACCTTTGCTTCCCTCTAGGGCTTAAATTCTATTTAAAAGATTTCTATCTTAGTTGGCTTGAGGATGGGATAGTGGCAGCCGTGTGCTGCTTACAGGAAGAGAAAGATGGGGCTTAGGGATAAAAACCAGGAAGCGTGAAAACTGGAAAGTAAAGATGTCCATGGACATTACAAAGAGAGTTTTGTAAACCGGGGTTCTTTAAGGATGGCAGCTCACAAGACCACTTGAGTGACCACATGCATCAAAGCCTCTGCTGAATGAGAATTGACAAAAGAACTTCGGCTCCTCCCCTGTGAAGGAGCTTGCACCTGGCCCAGCCTCCCTCTCCAACTGGGACTCTGCACTGGGCCAGGCACCCTGGAGGTGCCAACAGGAAGGGAGAGGGCTTTGCATTTCATGAGAAATGCTAAAACACGCTGCTCCTCCTCACACCTTTGTCATGGTCCTTCAAGTCTACGTAAAGAAAAGCACTTTGACTGCTGAGTTGTATTCTTGAATCACAAACAGAAGAGGCTTCTTCACCAGTGGAGTGCATCTCTAGTGCCTAGATTTCTCTGCCGAGAATGGGGCATTGCAGTCATTCCACCTGTGCAGGCTTTTCGTTTCAGGGACTTCAGTGCAATGCGCCGCAGTCCTGTGATAGTGCAAGATGAAGGGGTGAGTCTGCAGTCACAGGAAGCATTCTGGTTTTAAATCCCACCCTTCCCTTCCAGGTGCAGTCACACGCCACAGGGAGAGACGGTGACTGCAAGATGGCTCTGTGAAGGTAGACTGATTTTTCTCTCATGCAGGGTTTGGATTAATGAGGCTGCAGTCAGTACTAAGGACTTTAAAAAGCAATGACCTAAACCCAAGTCTGTCCACAGTCTGCCATTTGCTTGACTTGCTTTGACCAGCAGAGCTACTAATTGATTTTGCCTTACAGTGTTTCATTATCACTTCCAGCTTTTTTGGAGGGGGTTGGGGAAGGGAGATGGGGAATAGTAGTGATGATTTTTAAAAACTCCAAGCAACTGTAAAAAGCCAGAATAAAAATGATTCTTATATTGATTCTTGGGGAGTTCAAAGAAAAGGGTAACTCAGGTGTCTGAATTCCCCTGGGAGCTATTCAGGAGACATCAGCTACAGGGGCTGCGGGGAGCAGGCTGAGCTGTGCAGAGCAGCGAAGAACGCAGGTGAGACAGGGGGCTCAATGAGCTGTATTGAGGGAGACACACTGTCTCCAGGCTCGCCTTGAGGAAGATATGAAGGGGTTTGCATTTGCAAGTTTAGAAACCTGTATTAAAGCAGAGGCAGGGTATGGTGGTTTCTGAACAAAGCTTCAGAAGAAAATGAACTCAGAGATAGCTTTGAGAAGGGGCTGCGCGGACACACACTTCCCTTCGGAAGAGGTGGGAGGGGGGCGGGTGGTGCTGCCCGCTCCAGACACGGGCACCATCAGGCCCCTGGGCTGTGCCCCACAGAGGACCCTTACCAAGGCTGGTCCGCATCACGGGGCTCACCTGCTGCTTCCCCAGGTCATCATGAGGCACCAGCTCACTGGAGCTGGAACACCAGTGATGCGCATCTAGAACTCTCTCTGCGCCTGACTTCCCATTCACCTGGGCCATGACCCTCCCCATTACCTGTCTTTTAAAGGGGGCTCTGTCCCTGACCTCCTTCAGGCAATCTATAGTCTCATTTGTTAATGTCTTTGGTGATATGTCCCTCAGAGGTAATCTAATGCAGCCAACTGGGCTGATTTCACCAGCTAAGGAGACAACTGGCGATGTCTGCAGACATTTCTGGTTGCCACAGCGGCAGGGAGGCAGCGCTGCTGGCATCTGCTGGGCAGAGGCCAGGGATGCCGCGCCACATCCTGCAATGCACAGGACAGGCCCCACAGCATAGAATTATCCACCTCAAAATGTCACCAGCGCCAGGTTGAAAAGCCATGGTGTAGTAGTCCAAGATGCAGAGTATTTATTAATGGGTGGAGTACTGCATGGTAAAATGTAAATAAGGAAATGAAAAGAGACACCTAAAACAAAGTTTCATGTCTGGGAACTCCTTGAAATGAGAAGAGCAGCAGTTTTAGGTGATAGGATATGTTTTCTATGGCGCAGAAGAAGCAGAGGAATCTCATTCGTTCCTGGGGCGTGGCAAAGGAGAGTCACTGCATGAAAATGCGCAGCCACCATCTCTGCAGGCTCCTGAGGTCTGCTGTGGCGAGGTCATGAATACCATGCCTTGAGTCACCAAGCTCCCAGCACACGGTGAGGTCAAAGCAGAGTGAGACTCTCTTGGAACGGCCGTGAGGAATGAGCAGCAGCTGACATCAGCAGATGGTGAGGAAGGAAATGGTGTTAAGCAGCAAAAGAAAAAAGACAGTTACCAATAAGGAAATGAAAACTGTCTCAAAGAAAGAAAAACACCCTGTGAGATGAGGAAAGGCATCATGAATGTCACGAAGGACAGCTTCATCTAGTGATAATAAATCAAGTCAAAATGTGTTTCAGCTCTCACTGGCATCTAGAGTGATTAAGGTGAACATTGGCCAATGTATCCAAAGCCTTAAAAACATGCATTTGCTCCAGACATTTCACTTTTAAGAATTTATTCTGGAGAGGTGACTAGGAAGACTTGCATGTCTTATATCTCAAACTATTGGAATGTTAAAATCAAGACAAAATAACCTTTGGGCCTAGGGCAACACTGTATCCCAAAGAACCATTTGCAAGGAAAGTGCTTATTATAACTAATGGACTGATGAATATCAGACCAAAAATTATAGACATTGTTTAGAGTTAGCATCACTATGTTATGTTATCTGCACCAGTAAAAATGCCTTCCTTCACTGATGTGGTCATTCCCCTTCCCCTTCTCAGACACACCCACTGCCTTCATCTCCTACGCCCAACCGAGTGTGATTTGGGCTTCAGCCTGCACCAACGATTCCCAAACAGTTATTCTTACGGGTTTCAGATAAATGCTTGATGGCCTCTCACTTTGAAAGGCCCTTTTGTCTTTAAGTTAACAAAGGTTTTACAGAGGCAGATTGCTATTGCTTTTGCATATGAAGTATCATGGTGAGATCATAAGTGAAACATGCTGCTAATTATGCATTTGGCATCCACAACATAAGGAAGAACAAGATGAAAGAACAATCACACTTACTACTCGTAAGCTGACCACAACTCAGTAAACTGTGAAACAGATTATCAGGAGAGACAGTCTACCCTATAAAAGGCCTAGATCAGAATCACCTTTGAATTCTGATAGGTATATCCTCTGCCATGCACATGGACATATGAGGTCTGTCCAGAAGGTATCCAGCCATGTACTATGAAAATCAGAAACATTTACTGAAGGAGATACAACATACAGGAAACACTACATTGCATGTAGTACAATGAAGCCTCAGTCCCCTTCGAAGTGGGCACCTTGAGATCTCACACAGCTCTCCCAATGGCCATCAGCTGCCCCATTGTGTTTTCCTGAATTTCACTGACAGTCTGAAATCTCTTCCTTTTCAAAGGTGATTTTAGTTGTGGGCAAAGCCAAAAGTCTCAGGGTGCTAAATATGGGCTGTAGGGAGGCCGAGTCATCTGGGTAATTTGATGTTTCACCAAAAAACTCTACACGAGATGTGATGCATGAGTGGGCACATTGTTGCGATGAAGCCGCCAGTCACCAGTTGCCCAGAGCTATGGCCTTCTGAGTCATCTGATTAGCTTCCAAGGAGGAATGTTCAAGCTTCACGCAAAATTTAATCCAGATGCATTGCTCTGCTCGCTCAATCATTTTGAATGTGATGGCCACACAGTATGCATACTCACTGAATGGTGTCTACCGCCCCCACTGACTAGTGCAGTGAAGTCATCATTGCTCACACATGGGCATTCCCGTCCACTCTCCTTGGCTGCCAGGTTACAGTGATGTTACTCAAACTGTTCTTGTTACACTGACAATGGCTGGACCTTTTCTGGACAGACATTATATATCCATGTTAATTAAAAAAATTCAGAAATGATATTCAAGCAGAAAAGAGAGGTCTTGAGTTCTAGGGGATCTTGCTTATTCTGTTTTCTCTCAGCGGGATTCTCCACACACTGTCAAGTTCACACTGAGTGGTCTTGAAGGCCCAGGTCTGCTCTGGCAAACAGCCTATAGCATCCTGCTGCCTCTAATCCAAGTTTGAGCACCTGTGGTCTCAGGGCGGATCACAAGAGCCTTGCTATATATCCCAACTTGGAAAACAAAAAATGCTATTTTCTAAAAAAATGTGGAAAAGTAAATAAATTGATGTTGTCTGTTTCCTCTTCCATGGACCCGAACCCCAGCCGTTGGATGGCCCACCCCTGCACTGCTGGCCCCGGCGGCTGGCACTCGGCCTTGGCTGGGCAGCAGTGAGCACCTCACCACGTGTGAGGTGCCTTTTGGCACATGACGTACAGACTGTTTTGGGGGAGGTTCCACCCAAAAAGGGCTATACAAACTAGCAATTTCATACAATTCAGCAATTGGCTCTGAACAGACTGGAGAATTAATGAATTTGCAAAGGTCTTTTGGACCAGCACATGACACATATTATAGAATTATCAAATACTTCACACACAGAGGCTTACAGTCTGATGATTTTAGTACATTTCAGCAGCAACCACTCTTGAAATAAGAGTATGAATGAAGCACATCTTTGTATCACATATTTTCTTTAATTATCCCTATTAGCAATATACAGAAAATGTTTTGAAATATTTTTAATCCTGGCCCAAGGACATGTTTTTCATTGCTTTGAGAGAAAGAGAGAGAGAAACACTGATTGGTTGCCGTCCTGTACGGGAACTGATCAGGAATCAAACCCACTGCCTGGGTATGTGCTCTGACTGGGAATCAAACCCACGACCTTTGGATCTACAGGATGACACTCCAACAAACTGAGCCACACTGGCCAGGGCTCCTCGAGATTTTTACTGTTACTAAATCTGACTTGAAGGGTGTTCTAATATTTTTCCTTGGGTACATAATATCAATCCCAAAGGCAAGAGTCAACATACATTTCTGGAATATAGAAAGCTCCAGAGGAAATCTTAAACCAATTATGATTTTTATCACTTTTACTTCCTGGGAAAATTTCTGGCTCTTATGTCCTGGGGAAGTTTTTGTTATGGATTAGATAACTTTTCATTTTACATAGTCCTTGCGTCTTTCTCTGAGGTATCTTAAATTTAAGAGACAAAAACCTATACATTCTTATAAGCAAACATTGACTTAATCATATAGTATCTTTTTAAATATTATTTTTAAGTGGTGTTTGAAAAGGTTACAAATGTAAGGCCCATTGTAGAAAATCTGTAAGTATCTAAGCACAAAAAGACTCAGTCAGTAACTTCTGTCTTTGATGTTACTGCACTTTTTCTAGAAACACATACTCTTAATGCGTGCATATATTTTATATTTGCATATGTCACATATTTTACAAAACTGGCCAGGTTTAAGCTATACCATATCTGTACCTGTGCACAGACCTACATTTTGTATTTCTTTCTTCAATTTGTATTGTATGTTTTCTCTAATCACTACACATGTTTTAAAAGCCTGACTTCATAAGCAGAGATACCAGGGATGGCTGATATCTGACCATCTTTAAGGCTGTCCACCTGGAACTGTCCAGAAGCTCTGAGAGAGCTAAATCATTTTGCAGGCTCTGAAGGCAACCTGCTGATCTGGCTGTCCGCAAAGCTGGGGATGGCCCAGAAAGGCCTGGGAGCACATCCATTTCTCACCTTGCTGTAACTGGTAATGGTGGTGAATCAGGCCTTGGCTCCTTCTCTCACTGGAGGCAGCCAACCTTTAATTCCTTGGGACACCTCAGCCCCTTTGTGGGAATGGCGGCCTGCTTTCCCCAAGTGCAAACCACTGGAGGAAATCCTCAGGGTGAAGCACTGTTTTCCTGCAGAAGACCCTAGGTGGACTCAAATGCCACTCTTTTCCAGCAGGTGGCGCCACGTTTACTCACGTCTTTCCCTGGGCCAGACCACCAGGCCAGGAGGTCCCCTGGATTTGATGGCACCCCCTATTGCTCTCCTTCTTCACTTCATCTCACGTCTCACCCGCACTCTCCTCTCACGCCAGGCCTTTCAGCCTTTACTCCCTCCCATTGTCTTTAAATGCAAAAGAGTTATTTTTGACGGTCTTTAAACATATTGACAATATATACTCAAATGGCTTTACAAAAAAGCATAATTGTTATCCATTTACATCCTAATTATTCTTGGTGCTTAAGTTTTGGGCACTTCAAAATAGTTGTGTCTTACAGAGAGCCAGTTAAAAAGCTATTAAAAAAAACGACTACTTGGTTGAAACCATGCCTTTGAAGCTTTCTCATAAAAAACAATATTCCGCTGTATTTGAACTTGCAGTAGTTTCAGCAAAACTTACAGAAACCTTGCTTCTTAAAGGATAATATAAGGGAAAAAATGAGACTACAGAACTACTTAGACTTTGACCAAAGTCACTTCACTTAACTCAGGAAAGAGCTTGTTGATGTGATAAAATTTGGTTCAAAGGACAGCTTTCTAAGCCTAGAAAATTGCTCACCACAAGGTTTCATGAGGCAGCTAACAGCTTGAAGGTGGGGCTCTATTTCGGGATAAAGCCCAGGAACATTCTCTTCTGAGCCCTGCCTTCTCTACACCCAATCAGCTCTTAGTCTCACCTGTCACTGGAAAGACTCCAAGCCAGGTGAGTGCACATTGGCAAAGCTGGAGAAAGGGTTCAGTCTTCAGGGCAAAGTCTTACTGAATGGGACACCAGTGACCGGCGCAAGGGATATCAGAAGGATGCACTTCGGAATCTGAGCAACAGACTGGAGAGATAACCTTGAAATCAGAATGGCTTCAGTCTTGGTCTGAAGTTTTTTAGTGCAGGAGAAACCTATGTTAAGGCGATTTCCCCAGTCCGCCTCCTAAAGTTGCCTGGGCCCACCCGGGGGCTCTGAGTCCGGAGGTGTGAGAGCCCGGGGATCATGGCCACCAGGCAGAGCCAGGGAGGGCCACATTCCTGCCCATATGCAGTTGTTCTTCTTTTTGATTGTGACTGTGCCTGCTCACTTTCCAGAATAAAGCAGTGCAGGGACTGGGTCCCATGGGACCACAGTGCTGCATAAGGACACCATCAGAAGGACAATTATACCTTTGTTAGGGCACGTTTAGTCTATTTGATATTGAACATGTTCAGAACTCATAATGGCCTGACTCTCTTAAGTAAAGGGTAGGGAAACTGAGGCATCTGACATCTCTTAGTATAATGCCTGTCACATAGTAGATGTTCAATAAATGCCTGAGGGCTGACCATTGCACTCCCCTGGTGGAACGGCTTTAAATGGCTGAATGAAGAACCAAGACTTGATCCTCTTAAACTGCTCCTCCAATTCAGGGAGAGGACAGAAGACTCAGGGCACTGACCCGCAACAGGAGGAAGTGCCGGGCTGGGGATTTAGTCCTCGGAGTAGAAGGTCATCATTGAAGAGGCAACACACACCTATCTCCTATGCGACAGGCACGGCTGCAGTGGAACACACAGATCCAGCCGTAGCAGTATCTGGAACAGCCCCTGGGACCCACAAACAGCTAGAGAACCGGAGCCCACAAAAATGCGAACACTGACACATTCCACTCAAACTTAGGAATTCTGCGTAAGAATGCATTCTCATTGATCCCTACTCTGAATAAAAGAGTTCCTTTAAGCTTTATTCAAAGTGAAATGATTTCTAAAACAGTTTTAAAAGTGATGTGCCACGATTTAAAACACTTTGTCTATTTATTTTGAATTATTAACCTGGGGACAGAGAGTGTTGTGGGTTCTGTTCTGTTTTCTCAGTCATCCAAGCTTGCAGATGGTCACATCTTGGGTAAGTACAATCCTCAGCAGCTGGGATATGACCATGGTGTCCAGAGGAAAGTTGGACCTGTGGTCAGTGTCCAGGGAATGCTCAGCATGTGACCATAGGGTCCAGGAGAAAGCTGGACATGTGACCACAGTGCTGAGGGTAGATGGAAAATCCTGGTGGCAGGGTGTCTGGTCAACAGCAGGAGGGACTTTTGTTCACATTAATCCCTTACCTGGGGGCTGGTGAGCAAGGGGTTCAGCCTCCCAGAGGCTCCTGGCAAGAGGAGTAGAGGCTATTCTGATTGCACCAAGGCTATTGGCCTTGACTTCACTTCAGGGAAACCTATTTACAGCCTTTCCAGGTAAAAGCCATTCAATTTTGATGAGGCCTCTCTGGCTGGACAGCCCCCCTGAATTCATAGGAATTGCCCCCCTTGGCCAAGCTTCTAATGTCATTCTGCTGGAGGGACTCTGAGTCCCACCCGGCCTGCCACCCCCTTTCCTACAAGCTTGCATTCTCTAATGTTTAGAAATGCTACATAAAATATGTGCTGGATTTTCATGCATCTCTCTGCAGCTTCTTTTCTTAGACCACACCTATTCTGTATATCCAAACCCGCTGCGGGCAGCCCACCTGGACTCCACAGGGACCTCCACAAATGTGGGAATCTGCACGTGGAAGAAGCAGCATCTGGGTCTGACTCTATCAGCTGGTACCTTACCGTCTGCCTGGGACTCAAGTGTCTCTTTCTTCTTTAGAAATTCCCTATCTTGGCTCAGCAGGACATGGGGGAGTCATTTGCTGTGCCACTGCCTCAGCTGTGAAATTCCCACAGGAAAATTGTGCAGGCACCTTGGTGATGTTACTGCCTGTTGAAAACCCTGTACCTACATACACAGGCGAAATACGAACGTTGCATGCAGTCAGGGCAGGGGATGATTGCATGCAGCTGCGAGTCGCCCACATCACCTGGTCCTGGGACTTCTTTTTCTTCTTCTTCTTTCCCCAGCACCCGGAGCTTTCTGCATCTTTGCCGCTGGCCTCCCCGCAGAGCAGCCCGTCCAGCTCATCTGTGCCCATGTGCTGTCCCTGAGACGTTTCTGCTGCCAGCCGATATGAGAGGTTTCTCAAAATGCACACACAGTTCTCAACGGTCTGCAGAGTCCGAGACAAATGAAAGACAGGAGGAATGAAGAAGGACTTGTGGGCACTCCAACCAAAGAAGCAATGTCTCCACATACACACTTCTCTTTGTATGCATTTAGCTACTGGCTTCTAAAGGCTCCAGGGACAGCCACAGTGGAAAGCATTTAGAAAAGCTGAGAAAGGTCTTAAGACCTTTGCTCCCCACAAAGAAACTAGTTATCAAATCTAGTTACTTTACAGACACCTGTCATTGCTGACTGGGATTCACGTGTGAGTGGGAAAGAGCCTCCAACCACGAGAGGTTCCAGATGTTATCCACTTACAGACACCTGGGACTGGGGCTCAGAATCACCGAAAGCACGATGCTCAGATTCTGTCAGCTCTGGGAGGGTGGCACTAATATTTACTGTCCACCAGGGCACTTTCTGGGAGTAAAATGGGGCAGGAGGTGCAAACCAGAGTTTTCCCAGGCAAGCCAGGTGCCGTGGTTACCTGGGGGCATCGATGTTACCGAGCTACTGATTTTCTTTGCAATTGCTGGTGCTCCTGTTTTCTTAGCACAGGGGCTCAACAGTGGCTGAAGACACATGCTGTGGGGCTGGATACCTACAGAACTCTACGTCTCTGAATATGGGCTGTGTGACGTGCACAAGGCACCCAATGTCTCCATGGCTCCATAACCTCCTCTGCAAGATGCTCATAATTATACCCACGTTTTACTTTGCCGTGTGGGTGAGGTGAGCTAGGGTATGTAAGTGTGGTAGGCAGAATAATGTTCCCCCAAAATGTCCTTATCTGAATCTCCAGAGCCCGTGAGTATGTTAGGTTATGTGGTGCAGGAACTGAGATTGCAGATGGAATTGAGGTGGCCAATCAGATGACCTTCAGATAGGGAGACGATCCTGGGTTATCCAGGTGGACCCATATAATCATGAGGCTCCTGTAAATGAAAGAGGGAGGCAGAGGAGGGAGAGCAAGGTGATGTGAGAAGCACGTGACCTGCCGTTGTTGTCTGTGGAGGTGGTGGAGCGGGCTGGGAGCCAAGGAGTGCCTGCAGGGTCTAGAAGCTGTAAAAGGCGAGGAAAGAGCTTCTTCCTCGGAGCCTCCAGAAGGAACACCGCCCTGTCAGCACACTGACTTCAGCCCCGCAACACCCACTGGGGACTCCTGCCCTAATGGTACAACAATAAATGTGCGTCTTTAAGTCGTCACGTTTGTGGCCGTTTGTTACAGCAGCCACAGGAAACACACCCATTGTACACATGCTGAGAAGAGTGCCCGGCACTCAGGAGGGATGACACAAGGCTTCATATCATGAAGGATGGTGGAGACAGCTCCGCGGGGAGGCCCAGGCATGCGACCTGGAGCTGGCCGGTCTGCATTTGAGTCCTGGCTCTGCCGTTGAATGAGCCGTGACCTTGCTGTGTACCAAGGGTGAAATCTCTCTGTGGTTCTATTTCCTCCCAAAGGCCACCCCCTACCAGCTACCATCGTGTTGAAGATGAGGTTTCAGTGTACGCATTTGGGGAGGGCACGTTCAACCTTTTTACCTTCCTTCTGGAATCAAGGAACTGTGGGCTGAGGGAAAAAACTACCTAATGTAAAAAAAGGACAAAATAATGGTGGAAAACAGAATTGAGGTGAACATTACTTAATCATTTTCCAGGCACCTACTGTGTGAGAGCCACAGATCAGGCAAAGAACCTAGCTCTACTTCGCAGGGGAGGGAACGAGAGCTGACGCTGCTGGTGACCCCTGGCAGACCATGCCGCTTCTCTCTGGTTCTGGGTCAGGGCTGGAAGTGGGAGGGGTGGCTCACCAGGGTCCACATTCCGCGCTGCTCCGCCCTGCGCCTGAGATCTGGGGAAGGTGATACCTGTCTTTGATTCGACCGTGGGAGCATGAAAACCAACCAGGAAAACTGGTTTTCAGGATCTATCTTTGGAGCCTTTGCCATTCTAGACCTTTCTTGTCAGCTTTTCAAGGTTTCATGGCTGTGAATCCCACAGGCTTTGAGTCAACTTGATTTTCTATTTCAAGCACCCTCGCAGCATCAAAAAAATACTCTGGCATGAAAGCAGGTAAACATGGGACGATGCATGAAAGGGAGAAAAGTCCTTCCCTGGAAGAAAAACGTTGCGGCCTAAGTCAGAATGATTTTCAAATCAGCTTAGACTGATTTTCCTTACATCAAAGATTTGAAAGAATAAACTTCTTTCTCATCTTCCTGTTCATCTTCCTGGGGGCATCTCCATGCCTCTGTTTAACAAATGAAGACTGGGGAATACATCTGCAGCGGCTTCAGGAAATGCTTTATAACTGGCCTGTGGCTGGGGGTGATCTGGGGAGAGGCTGGACAGGGAGAGAGAGCCCAGGGGTAGAGAGAGTGGGTGGGGAGAGAGGAGGGGGTATAGACAGAAGACTTGGGGCCAGGGAGGTCACAGGGACTCAATCAATCTCTCTTTTGTCTAGTTTGGTTCAAGAGGACCACCAATTCAAGCCAAAAGAGAAAAGAAAAAAAAAAAAAAAAGACAGCCACTCACTGCCTTTCTTAGGGATACCAGCAGAAGGCATGTGGCAGCTGGTGGTTTTGCTTTTGACATCCACTGCTGTCAACAATGCTTTTAGCAGTTTCTCGTAGTCACCAGGGTCATTTTGACTCCTTAGTTTCTATTAGAAAGCGAGGTTGTCCAGAGACTGCTCTACCATATGTTACCCATTCAACAAATTCTCCCAGTTGTGGAAGCCAGGTTGAGAGCGTGCCGAAATCCAGGCTCTTTTATTCATTAACTTTGCTGGCCCTAAAGAGAACATGTACTCATTTTTCTCCTTTTAACTTGTCATTGTGAAAGCTCAGAGGTGGCCAAGCAGAGAGCTGAGTGGAAAATTATGGGACAATAATAATACATCAGAAATGCATAGCACATTCTGGCCAGCAAAATGCTACCAAGCCATCGATCACATCTGATCTTTTTGGCAGGTGTGACGATCCTCTTGGTCGCCAGGTGGAGGTCACCGGGTTGTGGCCCTCTAGCCTGTGGGAGGTCAGGATGGCACACCTCCCAGTGTGTTCTGCTGCCAAGTTTAATGCCCTTGCTGCTCTATCGGGAATATCTGACTATTCAAATCTCAGGTAGTTTTAATCATCCCCATGGTTCCAATTTCCTCTTTAGGGAAAAATGTGGAATTTAAAAGAGGAGTCTTCGTCTGATACACCAGGAAGACAATGTGTGTGCCTCACAGCACTCTGATTCTGAACCATGCTCCTGGAGGCTGCCGTCCCCACCAGCAGCGGGGGCCTGGCGCTTGGCCAGGGCAAGGGGCTGTTGACTTCCCATGTGCAACTGCAACGCTCAGACAGTGTCAGAGCTCTTTTTGTATCTGTTATAGTAAGAGGCTTAGGGTCCCAATGCCTTAGTTTTTTACTGATCTGAGTACTAAGATCCTGGGTTGTGGCTTCAGTGTATGACCTTCGGCTCTTCAAAAAAAATCATATATCTATGATGTTAACAGACATCTGTAAACACTCAAGACATCTTGACTGGTCACTTCTTTAGGGACTCAATATTCCTGTCAATGATATTAAAAAGTCTAACATGGCTGTTAAAGGTGTTTACAAGAGGGAGTAGTCAAATCTTTATTCCATCATATTCTGTCTTGGATGTTGATAACACCAACACAGCAAACAAATGGATACATCGTAGCTGTCACTGACAAGATGATGAACAGTGTCAGAACTGAGTCAACTAGCACTCAAAGGGCTGGAGCCCCCGAAGATGCTGTCGATCCAAAACTTAGGGAGTCAGGCTCAGGCACCAGTAGTTTTCTAAGTTTCTCAGTCACTCTCTGTAATGTGCAGTTATGTTGAGAAGCGCTTTGTTAAATCATACCCTCCTGCCCCCATGCCAGTTAGCAACTAAATGGATAAAACCACTATTACTTGTTTTTTATCTGACTTTATAATTGAATTACATTATACCATATTCCCAATTAGAGCCCATTCAAAGGTGTATCAACTAAGGTGGGCTTCCAATCCAAGATGCACAGTGAATCACTGAGTGAATTTTTAAAGGTGCAAAAATCAGAGACCAGAGTTAGACATTCAGGGTCAGAGGGCTGTGATGGGGTACAGGCACATATATTTACTAAATGCTCCAAAGGCAATTCTGGTAAGTCTGCACTGGAAATGATGGAATCTCTGCTGCAGTTCATCACCAGGGCCAGTTCTGCATCCTGTGGGACCAAATTTAGCAATGTCTGGAGACATGTTTTTGCTTGTAACACAAGTGGGGGTGGGGGAGGGAGGCCACTGGCATCTGGTGAGTGAAGTCCAGGGAGGCTGCTCAGCATCCCACAGTGCACAGGACTGTCTTCCCCACTACAAAGAATTAGTCAGCCCAAAATGTCATAATAAATTCTTATTACGCATCACATTTGTCACACGTATTACTTTAAAAGTGTTGGTAAAGTCTATGTTTATATCAGGATATTTTGAGATTACAAATTTATGTTTGGAATGAATCAAAACTAATCAAAAGAAAAATTAAGACCAAACCAAAATAGCTCAAACACCGGAATAGCCCATTCAGTTCTATTTTGGTTTGTGAACTAAAACTGTATAAGGTGACGATTAACGTGTTAACAGCCTCATTTATTTAGCATTTAGACAACATTTATTTGGACTTCATGAGGCATTTTTAAATTGCATTTGATACAATTAATAGTTGTTAAACAAACTAACTTGTAGAAACAAAGGATTATTCAAAACTCAGGTAGATTTAACATTTCTTTTTCTTTTGAAAATTGATTTCATTAAATAAAACTTATGCGGAAGCTTGTGGGTATTGTGGTATGCAAAATTTGTATACTCATCAGGGTTTTTTTTTTTTTTTTTGGAACACCTGTGGTTTGTGTAACTTAAAACAATCTAAATTTCTACTCAATGCTAACCAAGAGTTGAGTGTCTAGTTGTAGGCTAGGCTTAGAGGCCTTGTCCAGGAAATGTTGGATTTACATAAGGAGATTAAGATATATTTCAGAGTGGAAGTATTAAACACAACATTCTCCTGTTGTTGGCCAGGGCTTAGCCCTTCGGGCATCTTTATTGTCTAA
Source organism: Tonatia bakeri (assembly GCA_004024845.1). NCBI lineage: Eukaryota > Metazoa > Chordata > Mammalia > Chiroptera > Phyllostomidae > Tonatia > Tonatia bakeri. The sequence continues at coordinate 91,604 of PVIA01005289.1, forward strand.
GGCGCTTTGTCTATGAAACACAACAAACCTTGCTGTCGATCTCACTGCTCCCCAGCGCAGACTGGATCACGTAGAGCAGGGCGTCCGTGAGCCCCTCACATTCCCGCATCCTCCTGCGGGCCTCCTCTCCAGCTGAACTCACATTCCTGCAAAGCAAAAGGACCCATTAGCAACCTCCGGGGTAGTCACCAAAAAATGTCCTTCCACACATGCCTTCTTTGCCTAGCTTCAAAGAAAACACTTTGCTTGACTTTTCAGAATGTTTATCAAAACTAGAGTTTTACTGGCCAGGAATGGCTTCAACCGATTCTACTAATTTATCAGATGCATCCCAGAACCGGGCAAGTCTCAGATTTCTGTTATGCAACTAGAGAAATGGTGAGCGTAGTTACGAACGTGTGATCTGTGAGTACCCCAGGACCACTGAGGATGGGAGACTTTCAGAAAGTCTTCAAAGTTTACTTCCTTTACCGTTGACGAAGGAATCAGAAGCCCTTTGATTCAAAGGATTCTTTTTGTGTGAGAAGTGTGAAACATTTTTCAAAGACAGAGCTTCCAGCTTATTGAAATATGTTAGAGAGCTAATTTCATCTGTCTCGAAAACATACCTACTTGGGTCCAGCCAGAACTAAACTAGAATTGTTTTTCTAAGAACATGGTGAAGGGTTTCTGTGAAAATTTAGCCACAGGGATGCCCTTGGCACCTTTTAAAGGCAGGAATGAACCAAACTTCTTCCTGGACTGGTCCATGTGGCTAGAGCCAACAGAAGGAGCCCATTCAAATGCAATGCACAAGTGGGAAGCAGAGAGATATAAAAAACATGAGACTACACTAGTCACTAGACCTAGAAAACACATGAAATAACCCCAGTCAGAGGTGAGCCTGTGGGATGCTCTCAGGCACTCCGCCACCTGACAGTGTGTTCTAACCAGGGATAGGATCGGGTTCCAGTTGAGAATTTCTATGCCTGTGTGTGAGTTGTGGGGGCTGCTGGAGCAGGTGTGTTCATGGAAGGAAGGTACAAAGTGACTGAACGAATTTAGAAATGCTGCGGAAGAGAGAGGATGACCTGGGTTGGGCAATGGCTCTCAAACATGGGCAGGAATAAGAGTCATCTGGGGGGCGGGATCATGTGGGTGTCTGGGCCCCACCCTGGGGTCTTGATGGAGTCAGGCAATTTGCACAGTTGGGGGTGCTGCTGTTGAGAATTTCTACTGCTCCAAGTGTAGTGTAGGGGGAGGGTTTGGTTGCGGAGGGTTCTGCTCTTTGCTGACAGCCCCACGCAGCCACCAGCCGATCCCAAGTCCCTTTGGCAGGAGGAGTTGAATGGGATGAGTCTCCACGCCCACACTGTAACTGACCGTGAATTCTCATTTCACTTCACCACTGTTTCGTTATTCTTATTTCATTCCTTCACCGTTACACTTCATTCTATTGCACAGACGGAAAAGCTGAGGCTCACAGTGGTTGTCCAAAGCCACATACATAGGAGGCAAGTGGAGAAGTGGCAGAAACCCAGGTGTGTGAAGAAAAGGAAAGCCAGGGCTGGAAGTGCAATGTAGATGGATGATGTTTTTTTAGGAATTAAAGTAAAATAAAATAGGCCTAATGCAAAATGTTACTGAACATAAATGTTTTCTTTGATATCTAAAATGTTCTGTGGAACATGTTTAAATAGAATCTATCAGCATTTTAATGTAATGCTGGGAAAGGTCATTCAATTCAAATTAATATTTTTGGCATTTGCTGATTTTAAAATATAAACAAAATTCCTCAGTTTCTAGGATAATACAACTGGGCAAATACTGACCGCATTTTTGTGTGAAGTGTTATAGATTCTGCCTTGGAGTAGTTAACCCTCCTTTCTGACAGAACCTCCTGGAAAGGGAAGAACTGACTTCCTGCTGAGGAAAAGGCAGTGAGAAGTATCCTGGTATTGTTCTACACCAGAAAGGTGGCTTTTCTAAGAAAACCGTTTTAGACTATTGCTTCTTGAAGGGATTTTCACCAGGTTGAGCTCTGAGGCAGTTAGAATAATAGGTTTATCAAAAATCCTAGTCAGACTTCTTTGGCCGGAAGAATGCAATGTGTGATTGTGCATCTTAAATCTGGCTTCCTTGTTCTTTGATGAGGTCCTGTCTCCAAAGAGAGAATGATGGAATTTAGACTTGAGAGAGCCTAGGACAGCACACATGTACCTGGTTTGAAATTCTTGATAACTCCCCCCGTACTGATAGATGCGCAGTCTTTCCTTTGAGTATCATCACGGCAGTGGGTTGCCTCCTCATTCACAAATAAACTTTATAATGACCAGCCTGTCTTTACTGGTAATCAGTGAATGGGCAGGGCCAACCAAGGAACCAATGGTAAAGATCAGGAATTAACAAATCCGTCAACATTATAACTTGTCAACATTATCCTAAGCATTTTTCTTTATTTTAGTTTCTATTTGATTCCATTCTAGTCTCCTCCAGAATTAAAAATATATATATTAACTGGCCACTATATTAAAAGCTGTCAGATATTGAAAAATGAGAAAGACTAAAAGTAGGGTCCCTGCAAGAGATATGACTGGAATACCTCCCCGCCAACTCTGACACAGCAGGCAGGATGGAGTTACCACAGTGTCTGCAGGTAGGAGGAAGATCAATATATATTTTTATTTTTTAAATGTTTTTATTTATTTATTTCTAGACAGAGGAAAAGGGAAGGAGAGAGGGAGAGAAACATCAATGAGTGGTTGCCTCTCACGTTCCCCCAACTGCGGACCTGGCCTGCAACCCAGGCATGTGCCCTGACTGGGAATTGAACTGGCGACCCTTTGGTTCACAGGCAGTGCTTGACCCACTGAGTCACACCAGCCAGGGCCAATATATATTTTTAAATAGACTGAGGTATGCACCTGTCTCTTTATCAATGGGTTGCAGTGTCCTACAAGCCTTTGGGGCTGCGTTTCTACTCATAACAACTGTTCTCGAACAGGTAAAACACATCATGAGTTCCTTAGGTTTTTCTTTCTGGAAGAGAAGAGGGATCCCTTTTTTTTCCCTGTTCCCCCAAACTCAAGATCCACTATACTATGCATGCTTTACTGTTTAAAAACTTTTAAAAAAGTCAATAACATTGTGTGGTGGCCCCTGTGCAGTTAGTTGTGACTATGACCCTGTGTGTCCGGCCCACACAGTCCCGCACTCCCCTTGCCTTTAACCCACCTGCTGCGTCTCCTGAGGAGGTGATTTCCATGCCTGGCTAGAAACCGGTGTAGCAAAATTCTACGCATTCATATAACAATAAAACAAATGCTTGTAGGCTGTTTATTAAAAAAACTCAATGATGGTATAATACCTATTCCTTGGAAATAATCCCTATAATCTGTGTTGAAATGTCAGTAGATACATTATTTGGAAATTTCTCCATAAAGCAGATTCTATAAGCTTTTTAATCTACTAGATAAAAATGAAACCATTTACTTTATATTTTACAATTAAAAGCTATACTACCTTTTATAGTTTCTCATCCAAATATAACTGGTTAAACGGCTTTGCTTCCTCTCCCTTGAGCAGTGTCTCACATCTCATTTCTCTAAGCTTCCACCACTCGCTGCGATTGTTTAAAACAAATCCAACATAGAGTGCTCATACGATCCAAAGGGGAACTCACCCTGTAGGTTCAAAGAAATGACTGGAGCTTTTCACAGGAAAACCTTTAGTTTATGTATCTCTACTTCAGAGGTGGCTCGAATACAGGGGATCAAATCACAGAGAAACCCAAGGAAAGAGAGTTTGAGTAGTTAATCATCTGAAATTAGCTTCTCCCTTGCTCCTTGGTTCTCTGAATCTCCCGCATTGATCACCATTGACTTCGCACTGGGATCATTTAAGCTGTGACCTTATCACTCCCTCATGGGGACTGCCTGGAGGGTAGAGGCGTTGTCATCCGCACACCCCGCATGCTGCCTAGTGCCGACACATCCTGGGTGCTCAGGGCACGGTGGCTCTTCCAGGGGCTCTCAGCCCGTCGCCGGTCTGGACTTCAGGATTTACCTCTGCTCGAAGCTTGCCGAGTCACCGTCAGATGGCTGTTTCCTGTTTGAATGTAGGCTTCTTTTGCTGTGGTTTGTGCTTTGCCACTACACCCGCACCCTGGATTTTCCAGGGCAGTGTCAATTTGCGAAACAAGAAGAGCAACTGTATACAGCATGTGGCATGTGGAGTAAACTCGTTCAGCCTGAGGTATAAACTTTCCTATGGTTGTTGAAAGCATTGATCATACACGCTGAGGGAACTGCACGATATTGCTGCCTGGAGCCAGGGAGGCCCAGCGCCACTATCTTCACCTCCAGGCTTGGAGGAGGAGCTTTCTGGTCCGAGACTACTTTGTCTTCCTGTGCAGTCTGTTACCTCCTCTGCGTTCCACTCCACCTGCTCCTCAGCCTCTTTTGGCGTCATCTCGCACCAAGCCCGCTCTGACCCCTTGAGCCCTGTGCTCCAGCCCCGCTCACATTTCTCACAGTCCTTCCTGTGGGCCCGGCCATGCACACCTCTAGGCTGGGGCTTATCTGGTGCTTTTGTCTCATCTGCCAATTTGTAACCAGCAGAGTCTGGAGGCTGAGGCTCTATAGGACCTGGGCCTGGTTCCAAAGACTATGTAACGGTGTGAGAAGTGGGGTTGGGCTGCTCGAGGGCTTCAAAGAGCCGAGCTGAGGTTGTTTCCAGAAAGACCGGTGGTCTGAGGCAGTGTTGAAACAGAAACCGTGTGCTCAGTGAGGCCTTGTTGACGTCATCCCAGCTGGTCAGGCTGGGGAGAGGCAGCACTTCCCACAGACGGCAACACAGAGCAGATGGCGGTGCGTGACCTCAGACCCCAAGGGTCACAAGCCTCTGTGCCCTCAACTGTCTATAACAAAGGTGGCAAACACAAGGCCCGCAGGCTGAATCTGGCCCTCTACCTTGTTTTATCCGGCCCGGCACTTTGTTTGTACTCAGCAGCAGCACCGAGCTCCTTGCCCCTACTTTTAGGACATTTATACAGTCCTAAAATTACATTTGGCCCACTGAAGGCAACCACGAGGCTGATGTGGCCCATGGTGAAAATGAGTTTGACACCCCCGGTGTATAAGAAAAGCCGGTCAGGGGGAATGCTTTTCCTTCTTCCTCCATTGAATCTGAGAGTCAGAGCTGCCACGGCCCACTCAGAGCTCTGCCTCACCCCTACATGCCTTCCTTCACAGCTTGGGGCGCAAGCTTCTCTTAGAGCACCTGTAACACCTGATGTTCAAGTCTGGTCCCTCCGTGATGTAGGGGAGGCAGGGGGGGCACCATCCTATTTTTTGTCTGTTCCTTGCTTCCCAATGTATAGCACTTAGTAGGAGCTCAATGAATACTTACTAAATAAAATGGTGCATGGTTACTTTCTGGGCCTGTCTCTTTCCAGACCAGTGTTCTTATCTGGGGTAATTTTGCTCCCAGGGGACAATTGCCAATGTACGGGCGTCTGGGGACATTTTGCTTGTTACAACTGCAGAGGGAGGGGTTGTTAGGGGCTTTAGTGGGTTGAGGTGGACAGAGCTGCTGCTAAATGTATTTACAATGTTCATGACAGGCCCCCAACCCCCACCCCAACAAGGAGCACCCACAGGGTGGAGGCGGAGATACCCTCTCTTGCTCTGGGTAGGTGGGCTCCTTGAGGGCCTAATTTGGGGTGTATGTTTCCCTGACACTGAACACATGCTCAGGCCAGTGGTTCTCAGACCTCTGCTATGTCCGAATGATGTTTGGAACCTGATAAAATACAAAGGCCCGGGCTCCTCCCCTACTTTGAAGAGCCTTGGCTTCCTTGTGTTCTTAGCAGCTCTCCAGGCGAAGCCAAAACACACCTGAGTCTGAGAACCACTGTTTCAGCCACAGCAAGGAAGGGAAATGTTTATTGAGTGACCGTGCAATTGTCCACTGTGCGCTAACAATACACAGGCTTCTAACAATTCTCCTCATCTCCTTCCACAGAGTGGGGTCACTGTGGTCCCCACAGCCAACAGCGATGCTTTTAGACTAATCCCCAGAGGCTTCCAACGGGCAACCTGCGAAGATACGGAAACAACACTAAACTTGTGAGGGGAAATCTAAGTAGGATACACATGTGGGTTGTATTAATCTTTTGCACGTGATCACCTACTCAGAGACCAGTGAAATTAGTAGCTCATCATAGATGATCTGATCTGGGTAAGTGTGGAAATGGGAAATTATACCAATCATGAGCGAGCCTTGGGCCCATGAAGTATGCTTGCTTTTGCTTTACTTAAAACCAAATACTAAAGAGGCCTTTCTGTCCATGAATGTCTAAATCAGAGGTTTGGGGCCACATAGAGTTTCTGTCACTCCTCCTCCTCCTCCTCTTTCTTTTAACAACCTTTAAGATCATAAAACCCACTGTTATCTGCAGCCATGTAAAAGTAGGTCACTGGAGGGATTTGGCCTGTGAGCCATAGCTTGCCGACCCCTGACCTAGATTCTCATCGAAAGCTGGTTATGAAACTCAGGAGGGGTCCCAGAAGCCCTGATATTTTGCTCCAAGTTTTCTATTTTTTTTTTTTTTTTGCCTGTAACAGAGGTACAGAACTTTCATTACATTCTGAGGACAGGACTCAGAAATGTCTAAAAACATCCCTCCAAAATCAGCTGTGCCCTTGGTTTGAGCAGAACATTGCTCTCCTAAATTGGGCTTCAGGGATCAGATGAATTTTTTGTCTCTGTTGGTAAACAGGAGCTACACCCTGTGCTCGCCCATGAAATGCCTTGGAGAACTTGTCTGTCATTCCCTAATCATTGTCCAACCAACCCAGACCCTTTTCCTGTCTGTGGGAAGACCTCCTCCTCAGCGGAGTGTGCAAGATTAGGAGGAATGGGTCTTCTGCCCAGCTGGGGCCCAGCTGGGCCATCGCAGTGACAGCCACCTGGCCAGGCCCCCACCCTAGGTACAGTGGTCGCAGGGTCCAGGAGGCAGCACAAAGCCCGTCAAGTCTGTTGTCCCTTTTCTCTGCCTCTGCAGAAACCACACAGCTCATTTTGTTGATGTGTATGTACCTTCTCTGCAGAAAGAGAGCAGTGTGTGTCCTTCGGATCATTCCATACCTTCCCCAAAGGTGGACTCTCCTGTGTACCTGGCATGGTGTTCCCAGCCTGGGTGTACAGGCACGTGTCTTGCCTAGGTCTCTTAGTTTCTAATTCTGGGGATGGCTGGGTGTCACCGGACTGTGTGCTCACACGGGCAGGTGCTCCAGGCCTGGCGTGGAGTCTTGGCAGGAAATGTTATCTCCCCCAGCTGCCTTGTGTCCAGAGACTCCCTCTCAGAGGGAGAGGGCCACCAGGCTGGGAACTGCCACACCACGTGCAACGTGTGCGACTCAGAGTGCGAAGAGGAAAAGGGGTGCACAGAGGAAAGAGTGAAAGGTTTTATAGCAGACTGACCACCTTGTTTTTAACTTTGGTCACTGGTTTTTTAAAAAGATTTTATTGATTTATTTTTAGAGAAAGGAAAGGGAGGGAGAAAGAAAGGGAGAGAAACATCAGCGTGTGGTTGCCTCTCACACACCTCCTATTGGGGACCTGAACCGCAACCCAGGTAGGAGCCCTGACTGGGAATCGAACTGGTGACCCTTTGGTTCTTGGGCTGGTACTCAATCCACTGAGCCACATTAGCCAGGGCTGATTTTTTAAATCCAAAACTAATGTACAGTTATAGATTTTGCCAAAGAACCCTGAGGAGTCATTCTAGGAAGAAAGGGTATCAGATAAATCAGTTCCAACCAACAAACCAAACAGCCCTGACTGCGCATCTACTCTGTTCCATGTTCAACGCTGAGTCATGGAATAGAATAAAAGTACCTGGCCTTCAACCTTAAGAGCTCACAGTGCAACCAGGAAGGCAGACATATATTTGATGTGCCTAAAACTGAGATAATTAGTACAAAACAAGCAGTCTGAATAATTTGGGCACCCACATCCCTGGGAAATGATTGCCGACAAGTGACCGGAAAACAAACACAGGATGAAACGAATGAAGTTTTACTATTCACCTGTTTCAGTAAAATCTTTGCTTAAGATGTATTCTGTAAATTTGGCCATCACTTATTTTCCTTAATATTTGCTGCAGGAGGTCATGGCTTGTGACTTAGGACATAAGCACGCAGAGTGCAATAAATGGTTTCTTAGCAAGAAATGTTTTTACGGGAATTCAGTGGAAGTTCCCTTTAGATACGAAGGGCTGGGCTTCACCCACACCCACAGGCTCAGGGGCAGTTCTGGGTGGACAGCCTGTAGAAATACCAACCAAGCACTGCCATGCAGAGGCAGGGTCTTCGGGCCACTCTTGGCACTAACAGAGGACAGGGCCTGGTGGGAGAGGCTGCATTCTGTGGCGAGTGCCAATTCTGGCACGTATGTCTCTAATCTGACTAAGCCTGACACGCTAAGGCAGCCCTTGTGTTTACTGAAACCATGGTGAGCTCACGGTTCCACAGGGTAAATTTTGTTGCTGCTCTTTTACCAACCAGCTTAACCTGCACTAAGGCCTCCTTGACATCTACCTGCCACCCTCCAACCCCCCACATGGCTGCTCTGTATGCCAGGCAGTGTGCACCACCAGCGGTTCTTCCTGCAGCTGTAGCTCTGCAGGAACGGGCAGATGAACACCTGTGACATTTGGGCACTAGCTGAGAGGGCACCAAAGCAAGGCTCCCCCCACACCTAGTGAATTCAAGTCATTCAAGAGGCATGGCCATTGTCGTCTTTTCCTGATGTCTTACCCAGAGGGCAGAGCCGAGGATGACAGGGGAGAAGACCCTGGCCTTGAGAGCTAATGGGGTTTGTGTAGCTGGATTTCCAAGCTGCTTGGACCAGTGACTCCAGTTATTTCCCATTTCTTCCCTTCTTGCACTGGAGTGTTCACAGCTGTTATCCTCCGTCTGTCCCACCACTGCCTGTTGGGAGAACAGACCTTGCTTCTTTAGCCCCGCAGGTGGGGAGGAACTGCTCCCCAGGGGCTGGACTTCAGGGAGAACTCATCGACACCTGGTTTAGACTACTCCGATTTTGGACTTTGGAGCCGAGGAGATATGAGTTGATGCTGTAATGAGATGAGATCTTCAGAGGCCATAGGATGAGATTAAATACATGAGATAGATGTGCATTTGGGGAGCTTGAGGGCAGATGGTGGTCCCAAGGATGTCTACACCCTAATCCCTGAAACTGTGAATAGGTCACCTTACTTGGGAAAGTGGCTGTGCAGATGGAGTTTAGGGTATGGGCTCTAAAACAGAGATTTTCCTGGATAATCTCTGTGGGCCCAATTTAATCACCTGAGAGTTAAATGCAGGGAACATTCTCTGGCTCCAGTGAGTGAGACATTGCAGAATGAGAGATGAGAGATCCCCAGCTTGAGGAATGATCTTCCAGATGGCAGTTCTGACACAAAGGGGCCACGTGCAGAGATGAGAGAGAGGCCGCTAGCTCTCAGGGGACCACTGGCAAGGAAACAGAGCCCTCAGTCCTGCGGCCACCAGGACCTGGATTCTGGTCATGACCTCAAGGAGCTCGGAAGCAGATTTTCCCAGAGCCGTTAGTGAGGAACACAACGCTGCTGACACCGTGGTTGTAAACTGGTGAGGCCGGTGTCTGGTTTATAACAGACAGAAACTGTAGGATAATAAATTTGTTTTGTTCTAAGTCACTAATTTGTGGTAATTTGTTACAGCAGCTTGTTTTACTCAGGGGTAAATGGAATTTTTCTCAACAGCATCGCTAAATGTTTCTTCCTGGAAAACTGCTTATCTACAGTGGGCTCATGCATGTTTTAAAAAGATTTTTCTAGATGATCAACTAATTGTATTAACTTGATTAAGACCAAACTGGCACATGTGCACGAAAAGTAAAATGTGTCCCAGGGGTGTGTGTGCAGAGGAGGGTGGCTTATGAAGCACCTGCTCTCAACTGTGCAAGGCCAGGCCACCGTTCAGTGTCACTCAGGGTGTTACCTTTGCAGAAGGAACACTGATGTCATGTGGTAATGCACTTTCGGGGACAAAAGTCCACTGCTTTGTTTTGTCCTGTTGCTAGTCTGATTAAGCTACATGAGTGTCACCAAGTTTGCAGCCATCAACTTGTGCAGATTGCTCTCCCACCTGGTTGACATGCTGCACGTCTGCCAGTCAGTCCTCTCTCGGGCAGAAGAGGCCCCTGAAAACTCAGTCTTCGTGGCTTCCAGTGAGCAGAAAGTGCAGCGGACGGTTTTCTATACTGTGGGAAGTGAGGACACTGGATCTAAGAGATGGAAATGAGGCAGCTTCCTACCTCTGCTGGAGCAAAGTCTGCATTACAGTCTCACCACTTTAAGTGAACTTCTAGAACATCATCTGAAACACCACCCATAAGGACCCAGTGCTGTGACCAGCATTAGGATTAGCCACACCTCCAGAAACTTGGATTGGGTACAAATAATGGAAGGCTGAATTTACTTGAAAAGCTCTTGACTTCTCTCTCTACATTTGTTTTTAAAACTGGTCCTTCATTACAGCCAAATCAGAACAATTTCCAGAGGAATCAATTCCCCCTTCTTCTCTTCTCTTCTCTTCTCTTCTCTTCTCTTCTCTTCTCTTCTCTTCTCTTCTCTTCTCTTTTCATTTCAAGACTAGTGCAGTCTTGCTGTTTGGATTCTTGCTGTGTACCTTACTGCCTTCTCCCAAGGAAGCTATTTTTTTTTTTTTAATAAAACAGGACACTGATGGCTTGGTAATCACTTTTCTGAGCTGGGGAGGCAGAATGCTTCAGTGGCCCAAAGACCAGCTACCTAGTGGGGCCGGCTGTGACCAGTGCTGCCACGCTGTCCTTCGATCACCTCCGATCTGTAGCTCCTCGCCGACGCACGGCCCACAGTCATAAATGTAAACCAGCAGACAGACTGCTGAGCTCCACTTGGCTGAATTGCCAACACTGGCCCTGTGCAGGACAGCCCAGATCGGTGCCTTCTGGAGTTAGCTTTGCATCAGGGCGCTTCGTTGCAGAGCAGAACCAGAAATACTTGCATTAAAAGACACCCTATCACTGTCAAGTACTACCTAGGGTTTCAGCTACATGATTCCAATTAAAATTGATGGACACCACAGAGTTAACTGCTCTATGAAATGTCTGCTGAAAGTTTCCCATTGGGCTAAATTAGAAGGAAATCGCAGGGAAAAAAGGGTAAATGCTGTGTGGCCACCACCGTTAACTGTGAGCTTAATTGTGCTGGTGGCTCTTTGTGCTCCATGACCGCCCACGGTTGTTGTTTCCTGACTTGTACTCAGGGAGTGAGCTGTACTCACAGTGCCTCGAGTTACCAGGCTGTATCTCAAGCTTGGAGCGGTGCCATGGGGCCCAATCCCCTGGCTGCTGTCTACCCACCCTGTGCTCCACTAGCATCTGAAAGGTTTCACTCAGCACATTTTGTGGTGGGCTCTTCTTTCTACTGTGCTGACTCGGAATCAGGGTGCATCTCACATGGGAAGCCGCCACATCCAGCCTGGCACCTCTGCTCAGCAAGTGGGCTTCCCATCAAGCCTACCCACAGCCACCACCACTGCAGCAAGTGTTTCCCTGGAAAACACCCAGTGGGCAGCCACGGCCCCGTGACACATGCACCAGCAGCAAAAAAAAAGAAATCATCATGGGTCAAAGTGCAATTTAAGTTAAAAAATGAATAAAAACCAGTGTTTTCTTTCTTCTTGGCTGACTCAAATTATTTCTTATCAACCAGATACAAGTTAATGTACATAAAAAATACATATAATGAATTAATAGTCTAGGGAATGCTGCAAAATCGAAATGCAATGTCTGCCTCACCAAGCAGACAGCTTCCAGGAAAACAAGCATGTGGCTAATAATAAATAAAAATGAGCAACACTGAGGTCATCCATTCTTTCTGTAATTTGAATCTTCTGTCTTCTAAAAAGTAGGTGAACAAATCTGACTAATCAAGGGATGATAGGTAATTGGCTGCTTGTCTTTTAAATGTCAGATCCTGGGTTTGAAGAATTTCAAGATTGGCCTTATGTTCTGGATTAATAAATAGCTATTATTAAAACAACCTTTCCAACTCTGATTTCAATTCATCACCCAATTCCCCACTTGCAGTCCTATAATCCTTCCATTTATTTACTTGCAGGAACTTTTAACAAATTGTACTTCAAAGACTTATTAAAGCTGAAAATCAGTGTGACTGTTAAGTTTCCTCCAGGCACACTTCTTGTTGTCATGACTGCTTTGACCACTCACTCACACCTCACTGGACACCAATAAGAACAGTCGAGAAAGCATCCTCCATGGAAAGAATTGCATTAGCTTTTTGTCCTATCTCCTCTCTCCTTCTACCCCTTTGTACTCTGTGCGACTCCCTAGGCCTCCCAGATGGTTTCATTCTGTATATTTATTGTCATACCAATGCCATCCACATTTCCCTAAATTGGCTGCTCCTGAACCTTCCCAACATGAAAGGATTAAGTGATTAGAACAGGCAGCCACCAGATTAAGAAGGAGGAACAGAAACCCCATCCCTCTGCCACTCTGGGCCGGCCATCTGCTGGTATCCATCCCTCTCCACTTTTTTTTGGTGTGGGGGGGAGGGGGCGGTTGTCTTACATTTCTTCCTTGGAAAATTTCTCTTTAAATTTTGACAAAAATGCTAATAGAAATAGTCCCTGGATTAAAACACCTTAAGCCCCATGTCCAACTGGGGAAGGAAATAATTAAAAATAAAGACCATATTTCCACTGATCTCCTAGATTACCCATCTCTACTAGTTGTTATCTCATAAATTTAAAAGTTTTGATGACTCACTTGGTAGCCTTTTACTTGGGCCAAAGAAAACCCAGACTTTGGGAAGAGGGCCCGACATGGCTGCCTTTGAGAAAGGTGGCCAGGAACCAGAGCAAGCAGTAGCCTCTAGAGCTAGAGCAGCTCCCAGCCCACAGCCAGCCAGGGAAATGAAGCCCTCTGCCTACAAATGTGGGAACTGGATCTGGCCAATGACCTGAATGAGCCAGGAAGCAGATTTTTTCCAGAGCTTGCTGATAAGTGACCACCGGCAGATGTGTTGACTTTGGACACGTGAGACTTCAAGCCAAGAAATCGGCTCAGGCCCAGGCCTTCTGACATACACCTTTCTGAGGCACAAACTTTGAGTTGTTCGACCCCGCTAGGTCTGTGGTAATTTGTTACAGCAGCAGTGGAAGATTACTACATTCACATGTCCACATGACACAGAAAAAGTCTACCATGACAGTTTTCACAAAAGTTCATTCTAACATTTCTGCTCAAGTAATTCAATTGTTAGATAAACTTTCTGCATCTTCAAATGCAGACATTTTAGATGCTCTGTAGGAGAAGGTGCCGTCATTAGAATTTTTAGATGCCTCTTGTTGCAGGAAAGGTAACCTAAAGGAGTTTCTCACCAATGCCAGGTAACTGATGAGTGACTTTGCCTGGTTTGCTGCTCCCAGGTGGCTGGCTCTCAGCGTGTGTGTGGGATAACAGCGCCACGGGGCGCACAACTCCCTTTTACTGCTTTACCTGTACAGGGAGGAAGGCTTCAACAATCTAAGGATTACAATACTGCATTGAAAGGTTCTGGAGCAAAGACACTTTGAGGAGGCACAAGCCTCAGTAAAAAGAGGCCACAAGTTGGCCATGAAGAGCTTTGTTTCATTGTCTCTCCCTGTCACACTAAGTAAGCGCTGCAATCAAAGGGATTCTTACCTGTTATGGTGCTTGGGCCACTGTCTTGAGGGTGAGCAAGAGTTAAGTTTTTATCTAAAAACTATTCACTGAACCAGCTCAGTGGCCACCCTGAGAATAACTAGAAGACAAAAGAGAAGACTTGTGTCCTCCCCCACTGGCCAGGGGCACATGTGTCGTTCTGGCCTGAGTGCCATCTGTAAATAACAATGGTCCTTGAAACCCTGGTGCAAACTACAGAAAACAACTTCATGGCAAAAATGTCAAGGCGCCAATGCACCATGAAAATAATCCAAAAAATATAACCTTAGAAACAAAAGGTTTTTCTAGTGCTCATCTTGATACGATTACTCTTAGTATCAACCCTTTTATATGTGCTCATATGCAAAGGTTTGGGAGATCTGTTAATCAGGAAAGAAATAAGAATTAATTACAGAAAAGACAGTGGAACGATTCTATTTTTGTAGAAAAGGGAAGCAGGGAGGGGATTCTTATACATGACACAAATGCACTGGATATTAGGTCAATAGGTCCAGGGATCAATGACTTCACTTAGTCCAATATTTCCCTAAAATTCTCTGAGAACACCATATACTATTTTAATTTTAATCACAAATACCTTTACAGCATGTACTAAAAATCAAATATGCAGTGTAAGTTGATTGCAGTGACAAATCTTTGAGCAAGTCCCCTCTTTTCCTCCACATGGATATGGCTCAAGGATAACGCGCTGATGACCGATACTGTCCCATCAGCAGTGGCCACTCAGAGCACAGTGAGGTGCATGTGCTGTGTACAAGCAGTTTTGAGCCAGCTAGCCACCCCCTTGCTCCTGCTTTCCATCTTGTCTGCATCAGAGTGGGTGGGTGGAAACACTTAACCTCTAAATTAGTGTTGGCTAACTTTTTCTAGTTTGGTTTTAATTCTGAATTTCTATTACTGTAGAGACCCTAACTCATATTGGGGATGAATAAAATAGAAAGAATGAGGGTGAGCAAGAGCAGTAAATGAGGAGGAAATTTAAAACAAACAAACAAACAAACAAAAAACTAAAGACCTGGCATAGTGAAATAAACCAGGCAGTGAAAGACAAATACCATATGATCTCACCTATAAGTGGAACCCAATCAACAAAACAAATAAGCAAGCAAAATACAATCAGAGACATTGAAATTAAGAGCAAACTGAAAGTAACCAGAAGGGAGATGGGAGGGGATAATTGGGGGGAAAGAGGGAAGGGTCATCAAGGAACGTGTATAAAGGACGCATGGACAAAGCCAAAGGCGGGTAGGATTGAGGGTGGGAGGTGGTGCTGGCTGGTGTGGGGGAGTAGAGGGGGGAAAATGGAGACAACTGTATTTGAACAAAGATTACAAAAAAGAGAAAAAAAATCTTTATCACCTCAAAACAACAACAACAAAAGAAACTAAGGACAAAAGCAAAAGAGAGAGAAAAAAGGACAGAGAAAAGTGAAATGGAGAAAAAGAAAAGCAGTGCTGACTGGAACCTGCTTTGGGGGTTTCCCTAAAGGCTCTTTTCTTGGGCACAGAACACGTTGATTAACTTGCTCTATAAATACATTGTCCTTTATCCTTGACTCCTGTCTCTCCCACACACGTACGTCCAACAGTCAGCACATCCAGTCAGCTCCAACCTCAAAGCATCTCCAGAATCTTCCCCACGGCCACTACAGGTCCACACCACTGCCATCTCCTGTCTCTTCCTAGGTCTCTCTGCTTCTGTCCTCATCCCCCTACCTCCCAGGAAAGCTCTGTGTTTCTTCCAAAATGTACATCAGAACGAGAGTCCTCCATTCCAAGACCTTCCATTTCTCTTAGTCCAACTCAAGGTCCTGCCCACGGCACATGCCTGGGACACTCTCCCTTCCTTCTCTCAGTTGGCCAACTCCTCCTCATCCCTCATGTCTTCTTCACAAGAAGGCTTGCCCTGTTCTGCTAAGCAGGTTCAATCTGTTTGTTCTCTGCTCATTCAAGGTTCCCTTTCATAACTCTCACCCCACTTATGTTACCCGCTTACTTTCTGCCAGTGTTCTGCACTCAGCCAGAGCATCAAGCTGCTGTGGGGAGAGGCTGGAGGCTGGAGCCCGCAAGAAGGCAAGTTGTGGCAAGGATGGGCAGCCACAAAAGCTGACAAAGTGAGGACCAACTCCAGTCAGGTTAGGAGAAGCCCGACAGGTGCCCTGCCTGGCTGCATCTATACTCAGAGCGCAAGCTGGCAGCAGTGGTTCCACATCTCCATCTGGGGCCAATTTTGGTCTGTGACTAAATATGCATGGCTGCTTGTAATTGATTTCTTTGCTTGTTGAGTAGATGATAACTTGCTAGAATGGGAGCTAGACAAAAGGACTAAGTAACACCAATGTTATTGTACTCTAGCCACAGAAAGGAAATAAAATTCAAAGGTAGCAACTGAATAGCCACCTACTGCCTTCTGCTTCTCTAGTCATTGAAAGTACAGAGACAGATTGGATGGCATTCTTATCTCAAGTATGTCTAAGGAATTTCAAGTAAGAGATTATGCAGTTGAAGGCCATGGGGATTCATGCAGAGCCAGGGAGAAAGACATGAACAGTGAAAACACACCAGGAATACCACCACATTGTCTTGGCTTGTGTAGTATAAAGTTTGTGAATCCTGACATTCATTTGCAAAGAATGGAAGTGTTTTATACTCCAAAAGATAGTCAAATAGTAAAGCTTTGGTGTCAAATTTCAATTTTGTTATTATCTGTCCGGCCTTCACCAGCACATCTAACCTCTCTGACCCTTGGTTTCTCCATCTGTAAAGTTGGCTAATGCTCAGGGAAGATGAAAGGGAGGGGGTAAAATCTGTGAAGTACATAGAAGCCAGACATGTCGTCACACCCCCTCCTTTCTCCTTGACATCTGCTTGCCTGGGCATATACATAGGCCAAAGCAAAGGACAGAGGGACCTTTTTTTCTTAAAAAAGAAAATGAGAACAATACATGTAAAGAACAACACAAGTAACAATACTGTAGTGCAGTACACAGAAAACTATTATATTAATTCAAATAATGCCCAAATTGCTTTTGGGGGAGGTGAAACTCTTTTCCTGGCTTGTTTTTTCCATGAAACTCTCCAGAACTTCCCCTCCTCTTCCTGCATGCTTTCTTCCTGTTTTGTCTGCTCAGGTTGCTGTAATCTAGCACAGTAGTATGCACTAAGAAGCTTGAATAAAAATCTGTGCTCTCACAATTCTGGAGGGCAGAAGTCCAAGGCTAAGGTGTCAGCAGGGTCAGTTCCTTCTTAGGCTATAAGGGCCAGTTGGTTCCACTCTCTCCCCTGGCTTCTGCTGGTTTGCCAGAAATCTTTGGCATTCGTTGGCTTATAGCAACATCATCTATAGAGGTCTTAGGTTCATGCGACATTCTCCCTAGGTGTGTCTGTGTCTAAATCCCCTTTTAAAGAAACACCTGTCATCTTGAATTGGAGTCCACCCCAGTGACCTTATGAGAGCCAAGTACATCAGTAGTGACCCTCTTTCCAAATAAGGCCATATTCTAACATCCCAGGGGTTTGAACTCAATATATGAATTTGGGGAGCATATGATTGTAAACGGTAATAGTCCCCAACAGGGAGAGTGAATCGTCTGACTGGCTGGTGGCAAAGCTCTGCCATCCACTGGTTGAGATTTCTCCTTTAATGTAATTTATCCATCAAACGAGCTCCCTGGGACTGTGGCGGCCATGATGTGGGTGGGTTGCCAGCTCTACAGACCCTGACTTTTCCATGGGGCAGCCTGAAGGTCTACACTGGCAAGATAGTGCCATGAGCAGGTCCTGAGCCTGCTTTCTTGGCTGCAGATAAGAAGCCATGATCTCCACTTGGTATTCTCAGCAGCAAAGAGACTATTTGGCTTTCATCCGCCCATCACTTTAGTTGGTCTAATTTTCCACTAGGTTCTGAATGGGAGTAAAAAAGGGCTATGTTTATTGGGCCAACATATGCCTGCAAAGAGCCATCAGAGAGGCAGCAGATGCTCAGAGAAGCTTGTGAAGGTTTAAGAAAGTTCAGGAAGTGGCCAGAGGTCCCACTGCCTCTTGTCCAAGTTCAGGCTGCCAGACAGACAGAGGCCCAGTACTTCCCTCTGAGATGTATTGTCTGTGGCTTCCTCCCAGGGACCATCTGGTGGCTTCCTGTGTCTGGGATAGGAGGCGTTCAGTGAGTCAGGACAAATATTTCTGCAGGTAACCGATGTATGAGATGAGGAAACCTCATCCCTCTGTTCTAAAGAAATGGAAGCAGAGGATGAGGTCTTAGATAACACTGGAAAAGGCTACACTTCTCCCAGGGAACTGCCTCCCCACTCTTTCCCTGAGAAGAGGGCCTCCGCCTACGCTAAGATGATCAAGGCGACAAACAGGTTTTTTCACCAGGATACCTAGCTCAGGATGGTGGACAGGTTTCTAGGAGAGAGATGTCTGTGGGACCTATGTTCCACAGAGGGGACATAAGGGAAGTCAATGCTTAGCCCCCAACCCTCCCTTGATCATTCCCATCAGCTCTCAAGACTTTCACTGCAACTGCAGGGGTGGCTGTCTCAGCAGAAAGACTGTTCCAGAGGCAGCTGCCATCAGTTAAGGGAGTTTCCTGTCAGCCAGGCCCTGTGTCAGTCAGCTGATTTGCGTGACCCCAGGGCCAGCATGAGGTTGAGGCAAGCAAAACCTTCACTTAGTGCAAAATAAAAGGTAGTGCCATAAAACTCATTATTGTAAATAACATACATTTTTAAACTGTGGTCAAATATACACAACATAAAATTGGCCATCTTAATCATTTGCAGTGTATAGTTGTTCAGCAGTGTTAAGAACCATCAATTATTGTGCTAAGTAATATTTAATGCAGCGTTTTTATCAAAATTAATGGGAAAATCCATTATGAAAAAAATATCAATATTTTACATAAAGGCAGGATCCAGCCCTGCACAGCTCAGTCTCACCTGTCTCACCCTTTCCCAGCCCTGCATCACCCCTATCTATTTACAGGTGGAGAAACTGAGGCTGGAGAGGTGACCGCCGTCACCCAAGACCACGCAACTAGTGGGCTTCCAACCAGGTCCAGATTTGAATGCCAGGCCCTGTTGCTTTGGATTTTACATTCACAGGGACATCCCATAACAGCATCACAGTCACCGCACAGACAGTGCATCTGAGGCTCCTGGTGTCATATATGGGACCCAGTCCAGCTCAGCCAATGGAGCCAGGGCTGTTGGGGTTCCACCGGTTCCCTCTCACTGCTCCATGAGCTGCAGGCATTGCTGTGCCTCTGCAGCACAGGGAACATTTTGTCTCTGCCTGCTTACCAAGCTTCCATGGCTCCACATGGCTACAAAGGTAAAGAGACCTCCTTGACATTACCCTTCTTCCCCAACACTCTTAACCACCCGCTGCCAGAAAACCTCTCCCTCTGTGGTCTTGCCCTGACCAGCCACACCTGCCCATCGCCAGCACGCATATGGATCTTTTGGTGGGGGCAAAACATCTCCTCTGTCCCTTCCCCTGCAAACCCACCTGTCCCAGCACAGACTCTGAGCCAGCTTTCTGGGTGTCTTTCCGGTGGACTTCAGGACTCCCTTACTCAGAGGCCTTCCAGCAATTCTGTGTGGACTTTTTTATGGCACTAAGTACATGCATTATGTTGCACGGCTCAGATCTCCTTCTACCTTATAGGCTCTTAGTATCATGTCTCATTCACTTTTGATTCTCTGGTACCTAGCAGAGCTTTGGGCACATCCTAGAACCTGAATATATGTTTGTGCAGAATAAGAGACATCATCCATTTTATCTAAGCTGTTGACCTAGCACTTGGCCAAGGAGGAGATGATGAGGTGCTCATGGCTTTTTAATTATTAACAAGCAGGGCACACACACTACACTCTTCAGTGCTAACAGGCCAACTTCAAGGCAATCATATCACAGGAAGGCATTCTGTTTGGATTCTGAAAGCCTCAAACAGGTTTGAATCTTAGTTACACCATTAGCTCTAGGACAAATTGCTCAACTAGAAGAAGTTCCAGTTTGAGTTTCTTCTTATTTATAGTTGGAAAACAATTTAATAACCTGTTTTTTATAAAGCTATTATGAGAATTAAGTGATGATGAGAGGTATTAAAGTGTTCCTTGCCCATAAAGCATTACAGTGATTTTAGTTTGCTTATTTACCTATGCTGATAAGCTGGCAGACCAACAGCTTCCTTCACTTGAGGCAGATGAAGCATTCAATATCCATATCATAAGAATCAAGGGCCAGATGGGCAAACTCCAAGGACAAACTGTACTAAGCAGGCCCCCGAAGACTGTCCAAGAGAAAAATATTCTGCTGTTTGACAAAACTGACTGACATGTTTGTTTTATCCAGCAGAAATATCACAAACACCCACACATGACACTGGAAAACAAGTAGGTATATGGCTTCAACCAAGAAATTAATCTTACACAAAGACTAGTTATCATGCAAGTAACATTATCTCTGCAACTGGGAAGAAGAACTATTTATCAGGGGTCTACCAGGTGCCAGATGTTATTCTAGGCCTGGGAAAACCATGATGATCCTCATGTAGATGAGAATGCAGCTCATGGAGCAACTGACCTTAAATACCCAAGCACACAGGCAACATCATCTCTTCAAATTGTCAGAAGATCAGATCAAGAGTCCAGAATGCTTTGAAAAGGTATTAGGGAAAATCTAATTTATATGGGAGGGAAGGGTGTTAAGGAAGGTCTCTCTAAATAGGAGACTTTTATCTGAGATATAAACATAAAGAGGAGAAGAAAGTCTTCCAGGCTCTGGGAGTCATGCATGAAGGTCCTGAGGTAGAAAAGATCTCAGTGTATAGAACAACAAAGAGGAGGCCAGTATGGCAAACACAGTGGGGACACAGGGGCCGAGAAGGGGGCTGGAGACTCGAGGGTCTGGCCAGCTGTGTCCACATAGCCACAGTGAGTTGGTATCAGTCCTCACAGTTTTAAAATAAAGTCTGTAACATTTATGTAGTCTCTTTCTTCCAAGCACTCATGCAGAGTGATAAAAAGACAAATGGCCTTAATAATCTAGAAGCTGGGGAGAAAACTTCTCTGGAATGAAAAGATAAAAGAAAAGACAAATCATGTGAGAAAAAGAGAATAGTCTCCCTGACTGTTGTGGCTCAATTGGTTGGGTGTCGCAATCGGATGGGTGTGGTCCCATAAAGCGAAAGGGTGCCTGTTTGATTCCCAGTCAGAGCGTATGCCTGGTTTGGTCCCTGGGTGGGGCAAGTATGAGAGGCAAGTGATGGATGTTTCTCTCTCATACTGATGTTTCTCTCCATCTCTCCCTCCCTTCCCCAATCTCTAAAAATAAATAAATAAGTAAGTAAGTAAATAAATAAATAAATAAAATCTTCAAAAAAAGAGAGAGAGAATAGTCCGGGCCAGAAAATGTAATGGAGATGGGTAGACATAAAATGGGTAGACGACTGTGGGTAATAGGTTGACAGTCTCAAGAAGTTAAACACAGAGGTACCGTATGATCCAAAAATTGCACCCCTAAGGGAACTGAAAATAGGTGCTCAACCAAATACACGTGTGTGCAGGTCGATAGCAGTGTTAGTCACAACATCCAAAGGGGTAGTACAGCCTGATGTCCATCAATGGATGAATGGATTAGAAAAATGCAGTGTATCCATACAATGGAATACTATTCCTCTACAGAAAGCAATGAAGTACTCATACGTGCTACAACACGAACCTTGAAAACATCATGCTAAGTGAAGAAGCCAGTTACCAAAGGTCATATCTTGCTTGATTCCATTGAAATGAAATATCCAGAGTAGGTAAACCCACGGAGACAGAAGGCAGACTGGTGGTTGCCAGGTCCCGCAGGAGGGGTAATGGGGAGTAACTGCCTAGTGGGCACACAGTTTGCTTTTAGGGTGATGAAAATATTTTGGAACTAGATAGAGGTGGTTGCACTATGTTATGAAATGTGCTAAATGCCACAGAGCTGTTCAGTTTAAATGATTAATTTTCTGTTCTATGTATTCAATCCAAACTTGTTTTTAAAAAGGAACGAAATAAATGAGTAGAGAAGGAAATACTGAGGAGGTGGGTAGGTATCACAAGTCCAAATTGAAGGTGCCCATTGGGTAGAGGGGCGCTTCTGTGCTGCTGGTCAGATCAACACATGGCCAGGGTTATTCCCATTTTTGAGGTTCATTGTGCTTTTCGACCTTCGGCTGCACTTGAATTGAAACCATTGGAATATAAAAATTTCTGAAAACAGAGGAAGAAGCTTGCAGGCCCTGAGGCATGAAAGGTGAGAAGCTCTTTTTCTCCAACAGTGCTCCTGTCCCCACACAGCTTTGCCTGTCTGAGCTGTTATCCCCTGTGGGCTCTGAGGAGGATGCTTGGTCAGTGGTTAGTGGTCCCCTGCAAAGATCTCTATCGACCTTCAGCGGATCCTGGCTGGTTGCTTGAGAGGAAACAGGATGATAATTTGTCTCAATTATCTCCCTTCAAATAAGAATGAGCCCTGAGAAATCACAAAAAATCCCCTAGTATAAGTACCTTTGTGAGCTTATTCCTGCAGGTCCTGGCCGAGGACACTCTGCTCCATCTTATTCAAGGAACATTGGCCTCTTAATCTATTTCAGCTGCTTAGGAGTGAGAGGGGTCAAGGACAAATGACACTTAATCATGTTTGCTAGTCAGGATGACAGTGTTGCTTGTGGAGGAGAAATAGTAAAGTCCTTTTATGTTCTAGATAGAAACTTATCAGCACTGCTTTCATACACGCTAAGGAGAATTACTGCCCTTCAGGGCCTATCAAGATTCTAAGCAAAGGCCTAAAACCATTTTCTTCCAAAACACAAGGGCACTCCATGAGACAGAGCATGGCCATGTGCTTCCAGGCAGCCTTAAGAACATAATGCTTTTTCTTACCTGAAATAATTATTCTTTTTGCAGTAAGCTTCATTGGCTCCAACTACCTGACTCACAAGCTTGTACATAATAGAGAGCTCTTTGAGTAGGAAGTACCAGTCACAGTGACAATGCTTTCAGTTAGCCAGACCCTTGTTTGTTTATAGAAATTAGTCTGCAATTACCAATTACATTGTTGGTCCAAAATAAGGTCAGGCAAGAATAATGGTCTGGATACAAATGTCCAGACAGGACTATTATGGAGAATTATAGGGGGTGATTAATCAGCTGGCCTCTTCCTGGGTATTGCCATTCCCACATAAAATCTTTGTGCTAACAAAGCTACTCTCCGGTCCTAAGTTACCTTAAGAGAAATGTAATTAGTTGTTAGGATTCATTAGCTCCAGTTAGTACATCCCCAGCGAAGCATCTTCCTCGCTGGTTGACTGCTTGCTAATGGGGAGTAATGATGTATTTGTACCTCTACGGGACAGTAACAAAGGACACAGGGTTAATCTGAAGTCCTGGCATGTTTGTCCTTTTACTTACCAGACTGAAAAACTGCAAATGGATTTCTGACACAGGCAGAAAAGCAGAGTGTCCTAAAAATCCACTATTGAAGGTTGTCACTTTGGTTAGCACCTGCTATTACTATTGCTTCTTTTGCTTAAACCTTTCAAGAGGCAAGAAAATGTAGACCAAGCATAAAATCTGGGCAGAGTTGCCCTCTCTTTGGCTTTTCTCTGCTTAAGAAAATGTTTTACTTGGTACTTCCAGAAGCTTCTGCCAGTTTAGAACAACAACTTTCTAACAAAAAAGAAAGAATAGTGGTTTTTACTTTTAGTAGCTTCCCCAATTCCATTTCTGGAATGAGTAGTGAGATGAGCAAGTCTATGAGATGAGGAAGATCACGTCACAGAGAGGCCACCGGGAGCTCCATGGGCAGAGCAGGACACCAAGTGCAGATGCTTTCTTTCCACTCACCCCACCTGCATCTCTTCCTCCTAGGACCCTCATGCACCACAGCTCTTTGTGCTCAGAGACCCCACTTCTCACTCCTCCCTATCAGCTCTGAACACTGATGGAGAGAAACCAGGGAACCCGATGTCCCACTCAGCCTTCAGCCACAGCAGTCAGTCCAATGCCCTTAAGTACATAGTCAAGGACATCTCTGCATGATGTGAGGAGGTCTTTACCCCAGGAGAGCAGTCCGTGAGACTAGAATGACAAATGAAACCTTTTCTCCTCTCTTATTTAAAATATTCTCAATCAACTAAGAAAGAAGTGGAACTTATTTCAAATATTCTTGGTTAATTACAAAACAATTAGACTGAAGGGAAAAGAGAATGAGGTGGGTAGCAGAGTCGAGACAGGCTGTGCAGAGCAGAGTCGGCATCCAGCTCCTCCCTCTGAATTCATGAGATGGTGGGCAAGAGGCATGAGCTCTGAATCAGTGCCTCTGGAAAATGTTATTCGTGGCTCTCATTGGTTACATTTCTCTTTCCTCCTAGAGCAATCATAGCTGCGAGTTGGAGCTCTTCAGCGAATGCTAAGGAACACGCACTAGCCTCCACACAAAGTCTGCTTGCTGTTTTATGAGTTGTATTCATCTCTTTGGTTAGTTTGTCCCAACTCGGGTAAATGCTGGCTTTCTTTATTTTAAAGTAAGTGCTGCTTTGGAATGGGAAGTGAGAAATGGTATGAAAATACAGATGTTTTAAAATATTGGAGAGCCTTAGTATATAAGCAATAAGTGAAACTGCTTGGCAAGCTCTTTCTTCCTTAATTTATGGTTAATAGACTTGTTTCTTCACTTCCTCTCCAGGGATGCTACTTCTGATGCAACACAATGTAATTTGGGAGGCAGCGGGAGGAAAAATTATATTTTTAATATCAAGAAGTTATAAACGGTTTTAAGAATACACCATCTCTTACAGTTTTCTTTTTATTTATCAGGGAGTTAACATCCTACAATCTAGTGTTTTATAAGGATCAATATTAAATACCATTGTCCACCAATTAGAAATTAACTAAGCTTTCTCATATAATCTTTTTTCAAAGGAAATAATTTGTTCATACTAATGGAAATATTTGAATATTCATGTTCTAATAGGAAGAATGGCTATTTATATTGAAAAGACAAAATTTAATATTTGCTTGTTTTAAGAGAAGCCTATATTTGCCACCAAATTACAGGATAAATAATTAAAATAAGTTTTGGTTATATTCTGCAAATTTTCATAATTAAGTGGATCAAATTTTGCAGAAGTAAGTGATGGAAACTTAAGAAGGAACAGAATAATGGCATATTTTATATTCATCATTTATATTTTAGGAGAATCATTATACTTACTTTTTCTTGCTTAGGGAAACAAAATAATGCTTGAGGAGAAATGATTCCAATTGCTAATTTATTGAACACAAATGCTGAGAAGACCTTCGCAAAAATCTTGGGGGACAGAAAGATCTTATGAAAGAACTGAAAAATAAAAGTTTTTTTTTAATTTTTTGAGACTATTCCTAATAGAAAAGATAAGAGAAATGAAAAATCCTGGAGATAAAAAGCTTCAGGGCTACAAGATATAACAGTAAACCAAATAAAGGTAAAAAAGCTTTTCATATGTAAAGAAAGAATGTATCAGTAAGAGGGAGGTTGGTCAGCCATGAAAATATTGGGGGAAAAAAATCTATTGAGGCATTACTTAGGAAAAACACACTCCAACTTGTCCAGTCTGGTGGCAGCCTCATGGGACTTGGATACATCAGGTTGTCTTAATGACATTATGGGTGACTTTCGACAGCAAACTCCATAGACTCTGTCTATTTGCTCTTCATGATAATCCTCATGCCTACCACACAGCCAAGCACTTAGTAAGGACTCAAAAGAATAGATATTGAGAATGAAACTTTCAGTCAATTTAACTAACTCTTCTTATTTGGATGCCCCCAGCAGCTCTGTGATTATAATATGGCTTGTTAGTGGCTAGCCTATGGAGAATGAAAGTGTTGGGGATCATTAGGCTTATGGACTGTCCATGAAAATGCTCCTACTCAAATCTCTGAGTGCAGGAGCTTCACTGGCTGGTGGTGCTGCTGCTAAGCCCTGAAATCCATCATTGTGTCTGCCTCCACCATGAGGCCTCATTTCCCATGGAGACTCCCAGCCAGTGACACTGAACTGGGCAGCGGTGATAAGGCAACCTGTTCCCAGGAGATATGGGACTCCTTAGAAGGAGTGCTTGAACTCAAGAACTCTCCAGTGGCCTTACTGAACACTTCTGGAGTCTAATGCATTGTCACCCATCCTTCTCCTCCCCTCCCCTCCCATGATCTACCTCCCTTCCTTTCCCTTCCTTCCTTCCTTCCTTCCTTCCTTCCTTCCTTCCTTCCTTCCTTCCTTCCTTCCTTCTTTCCTTCCTTCCTTCCTTCCTTCTTCCCTTCTTTCCCTTCTTCCCTCCTTCCCTTCTTTCCTTCACCTGAGGTCAGACCTGTATCATGGTTTGATGACTCCCATCCATTTGTTCTCTCAAGTGTTACCCTAATTAGATATCTTGTATAGATTGCTAATTCTGTCTTGGTGTTTGCTTCCACAGGATCTTGTCTTAGCCAGTATCCTGTCCTCAAGTGTAAATAAACGCACACATTCTTAGGCAGCTTCTTGCCTCTAGTGGAACATGATGGAGTGGGAGGAGCCCAGCTGTGGCATCACATGACTACACATTTATATCACCCTTCCTCTCTTACTCGCTATATGACTTGGAACAATTTACTCTTATCCTTATGAGCATCAGCATCTTGATCTGTAAAATGGAATAGAAACTCCTACATTACTAGATTATTGAGACAACTGCATTAAACAGCATGCATATTAAAGAAGCACAGCATTATAATAATGCTAAACCAAAAGCTAATTTCCTTCTGAGAGTATTGCAGCTTTAAGGTCCAGTTTATGACCAGGTAAGGCCAAAGGCCAGGCGCCGTGGCCTGTGGTACTCAAGGGTGATGACACATTAGGGTGTCCTCCATTGGGAATCCAAATTTAGAAAACACCTAGGGTCAGCCAGCAATACCCTGCCCATGCTTTACATTTTCTTTCACAACTAATTAGGGATGTCTAGATCAAAGTTCACCTTTATG